>VDFB02372605.1:0-20099 GCA_007258455.2 Sequoia sempervirens
ATGATGATAACCGCCTTAGACATAATACTTTTTTAGGTGCATGTTGTTGATAGGTTCCTCAAACAGGTCCCCTTCTGGCGTTGATAACTTGTAGGCTCCTGAACCATAGACTGTGATAACCACGTAAGGACCTAGCCAATTTGGTTTGAACTCTCCTTTCTTCTCTCTGTCTTGCTGATTGCGTGGGTTCTCTTTCAAAACAAGGTCACCCACTTGAAAGGTACGTGGCTTTACTTTGTGATTATAGCTACGAGACATCATTTGTTGATATGCTTTCAAATGATCAGCTGCTCTTTATCTCTTTTCATCTAGGAGTTCCAATTCTTGGAGTCGGGAGACTCTGTATTCATCATCTATTGTAAGGCCTTTCAATGATACTCTAAGTGAGGGAATCTCAACTTCTAAGGGCAATATGGCCTCTGCTCCATAGACAAGAGCGAATGGTGTTGCTCCTGTTGGCGTGCGGATACTGGTTCTGTAAGCCCATAAGGCGGGATTGAGTTGAACATGCCAATCCTTCCCTGAAGCATTCATAGTCTTCTTCAAGATTTTCAATATTGTTTTATTTGAGGCTTCTTCTTGGCCATTCCCTTGTGGATAGTATAGTGTTGAATATCTATGCTGAATGTGAAATCTCTCACAAAGTTCATCAACATCCTGATTTTTGAACGGACGTCCATTATCCGTAATAATGGAGTTGGGAATGCCATACCGACAAATGATATAGTTGAGTATAAAGGATGATATTTTTTTGCCGGTAACTTTAGTAAGAGGGACTGCCTCAATCCACTTGGTAAAATATTCAGTAGCTGTGATGATGAAATTATGCCCATTTGATGAAGAAGGATGAATCTTTCCCACTAGATCTAACCCCCATTGAGAAAATGGCTAGGTTGGCGTGAATGGTTGAAGTTCTTGTGCAGGAGCATGAATGAGATTCCCATGAATCTGACATTTTGAGCATGTTTTCACAAAAGTGAATGATTCCCTCTCCATTGTAGGCCAGTAGTAACCCATTCTAATCATTTTCTTGGATAAGGTCAGTCCACTCGAATGAGTACCACATATGCCACCATGAACTTCTTGTAAAGCTTTGTCAAATTCGTCACGTTCAAGACATTGGAGTAAAGTACCATCAAGACCACGGCAATAAAGGGTGTTAGCGATAAGAGTGTAGCGAGCGGATTGGCAGATAAAATTGTGTTTTTGGTTACGGGATAAATCAGGTGGTAAGATATCGTCTTTGAGATAGGCATAAATTTTTCCGTACCAAGGCGAATCGGATCCTACCAAGTGGCAAATGATTTGGCTTTCAAGTGTATCATAAGCAGGTGTAAATGATTGTTCCACCAAAAATTCATAACGATTTTGAGTTTCTGGGAGCTGTAACAATGATGCAATTGTAGCCATGGTGTCAGCTGCTTTATTATCAAGTCTTGGGATTTGTGTGAATTTGATGTCCACAAAGTATTTCTTGAAATCATCAACCATCTTTTTATATGGTAATAGTTTCTCATCTTTGGTTTGATAGTCATTATTGATCTGATAAATGACCAGTTGTGAGTCGCCATACACCTATAATTCTGTAATTCTCCATTCCAGTGCTATTTTGAGTCCAATGATCAATGCTTCATATTCGGCTATGTTGTTGATGCATGGAAACATCTACCTATATGATCGAGGAATGGTGTGTCCTTGAGGGGTGATGAAAAGTATGCCTGCCCCTGATCCATGTTGAGTGAAAGAACCATCAAAATATAGGGACCATGGTTGTTTAGATTCTGCAGTAAAAACATTAGCATCTGGAAATTCAATGTGCAGGGGATGATCTGCTTGTAATGGTGCTTCAGCTAATTGATCAGCAATAACTTGTCCTTTGATTGCTTTGCGATCAACATAATGAATGTCAAACTCACTCAGAATCATTACCCACTTTGCTAACCTTCCTGTCAATGATGCTTTGGTTAACAAATACTTGAGTGGATCAATCTTTGAAACCAGATTGATTGTATGGGTTAGCATGTAATGCCGAAACTTTTGTGAAGCAACGACTACTGCCAGACAATCTTTTTCAATAGAAGTGTAGTTGAGCTCATGACTTGTTAATGTTCTACTGATGTAGTAGATGCACGTTCCTTTCCTGTAGAGTCTTCTTGTGCTAGTAGTGCCCCCAAAGATGTTTCTGTTATAGCAATGTATAAGATTAGGGGTTTGTCTGGATTTGGTGGTACGAGAACTGGTGGAGTCATTAAATATTGTTTGATTTGTTGAAATGCCAATTCACATTTGTCATCCCACTTGAAAGGAACATTTTTATGCAGTAGATGTGTGAAAGGTAAACTTTTATCAGCCAATTGTGTAATGAACCTCCGTATAGATTGAAGTCGTCCTTCCAGTGATCTCAATTGACTGATGTTCTTTGGTGGAGGAATTTCCATAATTACTTGTACTTTTTCCGGATCTACTTCAATTCCTTTTTCTGAAACAATGTACCCCAAGAGTTTTCCAGATTTGACCCCAAAAACACATTTCTTAGGGTTGAGGCGAACTTTGAATTTCTCTAGTCTTGCAAATATTTTGGATAATATTTCAAGATGTCCTTCTCTGGTGTATGATTTTTCCAATATGTCATCCACATAATCTTCCATGAAGACATGCATCATGTCATGAAAGATTGTAGTCATGGCTCTTTGGTAGGTAGCCCCAACATTCTTTAGACCGAAAGGCATGACGTTCCAAAAATAAGTTCCCCATGGACATGTGAAAGTTGTTTTCTCCTGGTCTTCAGGTGCAATCTTGATTTGGTTGTAGCCAGAAAAACCATCCATTAATGAATACATGGCATGGCCAGCTGTCAGATCAACTATGGTGTCGATGTTTGGCAGTGGGAAGTCATCCTCAGGACATGCTTTGTTAATATCTCTAAAATCTGTGCATATTCTCACAGTTTTATCTGGCTTGGATACAGGAACAATGTTGGGCATAATCGATTGGTCTTAGGAAGCCCACATCAAGGAGTTTTCTCAGTTCTTCTTTAACCAATAATGCAACATGAGGGTGCATCTTTCTGAGTTTTTGTTTCACCGGTTTGGCCCCTAGTTTGATAGACAAGTGATGCATGATAAGATCAGGATCAAGACCAGGCATGTCAGCATAAGACCATGCAAAATTGACTTGATTTTCTTTCGGGAATTCTATGAACTCTGCTATTTCTTTCTCTGTCATTGATGCAGCTAACTGTAAAATTCTTGGTTTGTCTGAAGTCTCAAGATCAACAGCATTTTTAGGCTCAATCAAAATAGGAGATCGCTCATGGTAGTGCTCCAGGAGAGTGTCAAGATTCCCATCGTCTGGTGCCTCAAAGAGGTTTTCACCATCAGATACGCTCTTTATTTTATCTTTTGTTTGATCTAATACTGTCAGATTCTGGTTTTCACCATTAGATCTTTCTTTTTTGTTTTTACTTTTGTAGCTGGGAGACTTGACACTCTCCTAATCAAAAACTCTATGTCAAAAATTGTTGGTGGAACAATCATTTGTATCCTCTGCGGAAAGGAAGTTTATGATAGCTTCATCACTTGGAAACATGGGTATGTCAATAGGTTCAGATGAATCCCTATCAATGAGATCAAGATAAATCAAAGGTATTAGGTCATCAGGTTGTGTGAAGTCGGCTATGGTTATGGTCATAACAGAGTGGTCCGTAGGATCCGAGGTATGAGGTGGGTCAATGATGATATTGTCCTCATGATAGTCTTGTTCGTTTAGATTTGACTCAGTATCACTAGAATCATAGTCGATTTGTGGTTTAGATTCTTGTGGTTGTGACCCTGAACCTTGACCTTCCATTAGATTTGGGGTGTACTGGTGTATTACATCAACCTCTTTGTCCCTCTAGAACTCATCATTGTAAATGGTGTCCCATTCATATTCAGCAGAGTCTATGTCAGAATTGTTTTCCAAGAAGTTTTGAACTGTTGTCAAACATGCTTCTTGTGAATCTGAACCTTCTTGCAATGCGAAGACAGTGTCATGCAGTTGTTTGGATGTGCTTTCTTTGGAGTGAGTATCATAACCCAATCCAGTTTTCTCTTTTGCAACGAGTCCGCGGAGGTGAATGGGTTCAACTACTCCTTCCTTCCTTTTTCCAATAGGCCATCATAACCCATCTTCTACATGATTGAATATCCTTTTCCATATTTGTCTGTGGGTAATTTGATATTAGAGACTGCTTCATCTTCATCTTTATAGAGCCAGTTTAGAATCTCTGTATCCTCAGGATTTTCCATGGGAAATTTTTCTTTGATGAATTGTCCATTAAATTTAATGATTGGCTCTATTGGTGTTTGCTTTGATGTTGATGCTGCTGATATTTGATGTTCCCTGATAAACAGTTGTCCATGTGATCAAGGTGATGTAGGTAAATTAGCAAGACAAAGAGAGTATTCTCCAACTCCATGATCCTTGAATTTCATCTTTTTTTCAAAACTATTGGTCAATTGACTAATTTGTGTGTCAATCTTTAGAGAAGTCCTAGCATGAGCTTCTCAATTGTTAGGGACCAAAGTATCTTGACTGGATTTTATGTTGGCACAAGTTTGAATATTGGAATTATCAGCAGGTATTGTGATTTCCTGTCCATCATAAGGAAACTTGAGACATTGATGATAGGTTGATGGGACAACTTGCATTTTGTGGATCCAAGGACGACCCAACAAGATGTTATATGCAAGATCACGGTCCAGTACTTGACAGAAAGTATTCTTTATAACAGGGCCCACTCTGATTGGTAGCATGATTAGACCCTTGGATGCTCTTTCTTCATCATCATAAGCTTTTATGGTAATATTTCTTCTGAAATCAATGGAGTCTTTAGAAAATCCTAAGGACTTAACCAACTTCATGGTACAGATGTTCAAACCAGTGCTTCCATCTATTAGAACTCGTCTGATACGAAACTTGTGAACCATGACTTCTAAGTACAATGATGAATTATGGGGGTGAGTTATGGAAACGTCATCTTTGTCAGAGAATGAAAGGAAAGTGGGGGAGGACAAATGTCCTACCATGGCTTGAAATTGATTCACATCCAAGTCAGTGGATACATTAGTTTCAACGAGGGCTCTTTCGAGAATTTCTTTATGGGCTGGAGAAATCTTCAATAGTTCCAGAATAGAAATTTGAACGGGGGTTTTCCGAAGTTGGTTGACCAAATCATATTGATGTTGAGGTGGAGGTTCAGTGGTTTTTGAAGAGGAACCTTTTAAAACAACTTTAGCTTGCGCTCTTGTTGTTGCGTTGACTTCTCTATATTCCACCTTCTTGTTGACTTTAATAACATTTACACGCTCGTCATCTAAGTAGAGATGATTGATTATATGATCATCATTAATATGATTCACATTTTTTTTAGAAGACTCACCCTTTTGATAATTGGGCAATGGATTACGAAATGCTTGGTGGTCTGTGTTGGTTTGTTGATTTCCTTCTATTGTAATGATTTCATTGTCAATTAAGTCTTGAATGGCATTATTCAAGGCTTGGAAGTTGTTTGTGCGATGACCTTTACACCGATGATAATCACAATAGTATGCCTCGTTCCATGATGGAGGCTTTACACTGGGTTCATAATTTCATTGAGGCGGCAAAGTAATGACATTTTTGGCCATCAACTCTTTGAATGCTGATTCTAAAGATTGTCCCAATGAAGTGAAAGTTCTTCTATTCGAGAAGAATAAAAATCTTTGCAGATTTGAATTCGAGGTGTTCCCTAAGGAATTGTGATTGTTATTGGTTCCTCGGTAACCTTGGTTGTTGGAAGTCCCTTGATGGGGAGTAGAGTTTTGATTTGTATTGTTCCTCGGAGGAGGAGGATTATTTCTGTGATTTGCAATCGAGTTGACATTGTTGTTGTGACTATTTGGAGTACTGAGGAAAAATGGTTTGGTCGAGGCATGATTCGCATCAACAACACCATCATTCACCATATTTTTGTTGCGAGTCCAGAATTTGGACTTGTCCTAATTATTGTGATGGTTAGATGAGTTAGGATTTTCTTTGTCATGTTTGATTATTCCTCTTTTGACCAAAGCATTTTTGATGGTTATGGCATCTTCAATCATTTTCTCAAAAGGAGGACAATGTAAGTTCAAGTGATAGCTCATTTCTGAATTTAAACTGTTGATAAAAGTAACCATCTTTTCCTTTTCAAGAACAGGACATGGATATCTGGCAAACATTCTTCTCTATCTTTGAAGAAATGTAATGAAAGATTCACCAGGTTTCTGTGCAACCTTGCAAAGATCTATCATGGTGATATGATGTTGTATGTTGTAGGTATATTGTGATATGAATAGGTTGATCAATTCTTCAAATGTCCTGACGGGAGGTGTGATCTTAGATAACCATTCCATAGAGTGTACTCCAAGACTCCTAGGAAACAGTCGCATCAAGTAAGTATCTTCATGAGCGAACTCTAATGTCATATTCCTGAAGTCTCTAAAGTGATCAATTGGATCTGTTTTCCCATTATAGCGATCAAATTTTGGCATTTCACAATTCTTGGGAAAAGGGATCATGTTAAGACTTCTATCGAAAGGATAAGGACAACTGTCCTCAAGAGGTATTTCTTTGTGGTTGTTCCCCCTTGTAATTCTTTAACTTGTCCTTGAAGTGCCTTGATTTGTTGGGTCAAAGCACTAAGATCAGAAAGGGGTGTCTCTTCAGGTTTATTTTTCAAGTTTTCAGTGTCAAAGTCGTGAGGCAATTTAGCCCCTTGTTCGGCTAGATAGCGAAAATACTTTTCCTTATCTCGCTGCAAGATCTTTTCAATGGCTTTATGGAATTTTGGATCTTGTTCAGCCTCTCTAAGATGTTCCTCATCTTGTTCCTCATCACTATCCAGCTAGTTTTTATCTCTGTAATTATGGAAAAGGATTTTCTTCTCTATTGTTCATGTTGTTGAAAAGTGGATTTTGATTTATGCTGAAAAGGGGATTACTGCTTTCTCCTTCTTCTTGAGTGTTTTGAATATGACTTTCTTTTTGGATTGTATCCTTCAGTTTATTGTCTTGAGATCTTGTGGAGATAGGCATATGAATTTGAAAATTTCCTCTAGACTTAGATTACGATTTCTGACAAGTGCGATGATGATGATCTGATAAGATGCGGGATCTTATGATAAGATCAAGGATGCTCCTAAATTATTGATTGTGGCTTCCAAATGATGAAGGATTTCAAAATCATGTTGGGGAAGTTGAACCAAAAATTAGAAAGTTGTTTTGAAAGTTGCACTCTAAAAGATTTTGATCTTTGTTTTTAAAGAAATTCTCTCAAGATCTTTGAAGAATATGGCTGGGGTGTGAAGGATATTCTATAGAAGGTTGGGGTATGTTGTCAAACTCAAGAGGTTGGTTATGATTATGCCGTTGTGATAGAGCTAATCTCTGATAAAAAGCTCGAGAATCTAAGGGATCTACAACATATTCATCAGTGAATCCTCTAACAAAATCCTGATATCTGTGAAGAAATACTCGATAGTGAAGCAAGTCTTGTCAACTTTTGTACAAGAATTTTCTCTTTTGCAGTGTTTTCTTGTATCCTAACGGTTTCTTGGGTTTTCTGATTGTTTTAGACAATGATTTCTTGGGAAACTTTGTTGACTTCCAATCTCTAATCATGGGAATGTTATTGGGAATTTTGTTGAACCAATGGTATGAAAAACTCTTAAGTGGCTTTCAGTTGTTGTTCTTCATGTTCTTTTTGGATGATCTCTTTATCTGAATTAATGTAATGGAAGACACAACAAACATTTTTGAAAACAGTTGTTCTTAAAGCCCTATACTAACATGAAGTGTTTGATCAAGAAAATGTTTTTCATAAAATGTTTTCACGGGTTTTGCACATGAAAGACAATTTCAGACAGACTCACTCTTAAATGCTCAAGTAGGTCATTCTAGTAATCAACATCCCACATCTTAGAACTGCATCGAGTCACACAGCCGTGTCACCCCCGAAGGGGTGCCCATGTTTTTGTCTTTTCCAGGCGCGTACTCAGAGTTACGGAAGTGGATACCGGATCCCCTGAGCAAACGGTCCTTGGCAGTTATATGGTGAGTATCTTGGGGGCAGATTCTTCCCTCCCCTTGCACTGTGATTATTAGAATGTTTGGAAACTGACTCGGCTGGCCACTACACTAGGTTCATAGTAAGGATTTCCGTTCGTTGCGGCAATAATAAACTCCCTCAGGAGACCTCCCAACCTTTAGAACAAAGGTTTTGGGGATGGTTATCTTGCACACTACCGGAAAAAGAGGGTTTCCCCAAATCTGCTTTAAATTTTATAGTGGGGCGGAATAGCCTGGCTTTGGCTTGAACCCACTTGAGTCGTTCCCATAGGGTGAGTATTTTTTCCCACTATGGTAGGCTCTCTAAAGGATGTAATTGAAACAATAAAATTGCATGAAAACTAAAAAGGCAATTCTAGTATTTTGATCACCCAGTTAAGGGGAGAGCATAGACCTATTGCCACATTCAAAGCCAGTAGATGTTCTTTTTAAGTTCCAAATCACAATGATCTAACCTAAGTGAAGATATTGCTTCACCAAAAATAGATTGTTCAATTTTAACTGCAAGATCATTGTTTGGTGACTATCCTAGATTGCTTTATTTTAATCCAGATGTGACTACCCTAGGATTGCTTCATTTTAAAATTTGGAAAAAAGAAAAAGAATTATGTTTGCGGAAGGCGTCAGACTCAGAATTCTGTGATTTTGTTACAGTCTATATGCGCCCAAACAAAAGCTATATGCGCCAGAACAGAAACTATATGCGCTTAAATAGTCACTGTATGCGCCAAAACAGATGCTATATGCGCCTAAACAGAAACTAAATACGCCGCAAGAAAGATTTAAATGCTTTAAAAATAGTTACTGTCTATGCCGAAAGAAAAAATTCTATATGCGCGTAAACAGTCACAAGATGCGCCTAAACAGTCACGGGATGCGCCTAAACAGTTACAGGATGCGCCTAAACAGTCACGGTATGTGCTCCAAAATCCTGCAAAATAAAAAGTTAAAATCCCCGTATGCGAGTCAGAAAATTTCGAATGCGCCTAAACGCCAAATTTTTCCCGAAAAGCTGATTCTAGAACGCGAAAACTGTCAACAGAAACTTGCAGAAAATGTTAAATTCATGGGTTCGAGCCCCACGGTGGGCGCCATTTTATGTGTGAGTGAAATATTGGATCAAATCTTAAATGAAAATCAAACACATATTAATAAAACATTAAATCAAGAAAGCTGAAAAGAAACAGAATATGCAAACCGTTATTGCAGCTTTCCTGAAATCGTTTTATCTTGCTCTAACTTCAGCGTTTTGTTGCATCAATATTGCTCTCAGATCAGCAGACCAATGCTCAACAAAATGACAGCTAAAGAATGAGATTTAAAATGCAAACTATGCTAAAATGAGAAGATTGTTGTGATATTAAAACTGATATGAATGCATAAGCTGATTGCCTGTATGAACATAGATGTGTGTGGGTGTGCAAAAGTGAGTGCGTGAGTATACGAAGTGTAACCAAAGCTTGGATTTGCACCGGAATTTATAGAGTTTTCGAATGGATTTGATTGATTGAATCGATCGACGGTCCGGATTAACCTTGTTCGAACGAACGGCGGGAGATTTTTGAAAGTGGAAGAGAAGGATGGAAGGTTTCCTTTTTCTTTCAATTTTCGTCATTGAGTTTCGAAGGGAAACTTCCATTTCGAAGGATGAGATGAGAATTTGGAAGGGTGAGTTAGCAAGAGTTAGAAATTAAATAAATTAAATTTATTTAATTTGGAAGTGGAGATGAAAATGGAAACCCTCATAATTAAATAAATCATATTTAATTATGTTTTAGAAAATAAAATTAGGGTGAAGAAATATTAAATAAAATATTTAATATTTAAATCGATTATGGGATGGAGAATATTCCATTATTCAAATATTCAAAAATATTTAAACTTTAGAATATAATGATAATCAAATATAATTAAATTATGAAAATTTATTTAATTTAATCAAGGGGAAGATGGAAATGTTAGTAATTAAATAAAATTATTTATTTAATTGAGGTAGAAGAATTAGAAAATGAACGATATAAATAAATAATTAAATTTATTTATATGTAGATGACATTAGAGGAATTAATTAAATAAATCATATTTAATTAATTAACAAGCTTAATCATGACCATTTTTAGACGTATACAGATTCTACTCCCATACATAGACCATTTAGAGTATAGATGGTCCTTTTAATCTATTCTACAATAAATTGTGTTCAAAAGAAAATTAGAAAGTGAAAATCAATGAATATCTAAAGCTATTGAATAAATGATTGTAAATAAAAATATTTTATGTTCACTTTAAGAAAAAGATACTATAGTATATGCTATCCTTGAATTGGATGATTTCTTAGCAGTCCTAAATATATAGAGAACATTACCACCTCAAGCTAACATGAACAATCTAAAGTTCCAAACAATGATTCTCAATGCTTTATTTTTTCATTACTCATAATAATGATATATGCAAACATTTACACAAATAATGGCATAAAATTTGTATCAAACCACAAAAAAATTATGATTACTTGAGACCCCACTACCAATTACCTACACAATGCCTCATTTAAATTACACCTTTAAATATTTTATAGTCAAAATAAATATAACAGATCTATTATAAATTAAATAAAAACATGAACTATCTTTTAATGTCCTTTCATATTAAAATAGAGATCATATATACATGGACAATAATATTATCCAAGGAATAATTGAAGTTTTCTCACATATTTTAAATATTAAATTTCTTAAATGGTTGAAAATGGACAATATAACCTATATTTCTTGGTCAATATAAGTTATGTTTATTGTAGTGCATAAACTTTGAACTCTTTTGAACTTTTAATTTTTAATATTGCTATAAACAAAATATTTTGTAAATATAATACAAGTTATATTTTGTTAAAATTAAATGTAAAGAAGTTTGATTAATTTCTTTTATACAAAAAAATAAAATAAAAATTATTTTATCAATTTTAATTTTTTAATTAGACATAATGTTATATATGTGATTAGTATGCTTTTAAGTCTTTAATGTTCTTGAATTTTTTTATTACTAATTTGAGTTACAAATTGTTATTTTATTTATTTTGATCTCTTGAAAATATTTATTAAATATACTTATTTATCAAATGTTACTTTTCTTATTGTTAATCTTTAAAATGTTTTACAAATTCTCGGCTATTTTTTTATTAATTATTTTTAAATAATCTCTCATATATTTTAAATGATAATTAAACATTATTGATTAAAAAATTATAATTAAAATAAAAATTAATTACATTGTATAATAGCCTACACCTATTAAACTCAAAATAATTTCATTATAAAATAGAACAATAAATAGAATTGAGATATATATACGATTTATTTTACATTAATTATTAATTTCAGTATTAAATATTTTTTAACAGAAAGTAAGAATAAAAAATATAAGAATACAATTATTTATGAGCCTAATAATTTATATTACATTAGCAAATAACACTCGTAAAAAAAATGATTTTGATATTTTAAAACAATTCTGAGAAAAATATATTATTATTATTATTATTTTATCTTAATTGTATTCTCTCACTGGTTTATTTGTTATGGAAACTAATAATTAAAGTTTTGTAGTATCATTCAGATGACAATAATTATGTGCAGCAATTTTCAAGCATTTATATGCAAAAGAAGATATAGGCAATCTCTTTCCTGGAAAGATTTGTGGACAAAATGAAGCGAAAACCACTGAATTGACATTTGCGCGCCGAACTGTCAAACCTTATCGAATTTGTTGCTGCAGAAAGACGCGAAAAGACTCTGAAGCAACAAGTTCATGAAGATCTTTCTGGAATTAATCTTTTAAATGAATTCTGGTTGTCCCGTCCTCCACTGAGCCTTGTCCTAGGTTAAGATGCATTCGATTGTAATGTCATCTCAACCTGACAAACCCTCGAAAACCCTCGACTTTATTTGGGATTATTTGACAGCGTTGTTATAGAATTCTTTAGGGTTTTGTAATTGTTGTCTGTCTGGGAGCCGAGCTACACAAAGATATGCGCGCTCAGCTGTTCGGCTGCAACAATAAGGTATGGAGTATCAATCTTTGTGCACAAATTCTCAGTTCTTGATATCTAGACTGGTTTGGCCTCTGTTCTGCATCTGCCAGCCAATCAGTTATTGAATGTTTTAAATTCAGATTCTGATGAGGAAAAACCATGTATTGAGAAAATTAACTACAGTCCACATACAAGTGGGGTCATAGATATGGAGTATAAGTAGAACAGCTGTATAGGTGGCTAAAACACTATAGTAGCTGATGGTTGGAACGGCTGTGGAGGAGACAGAAAAAAATAAAAAGATAGATGCACTGGTGGAACAATCATAAAAAGTAGACAACAATAAATTAAAGAATATTAATTTGGAGTTTCTGAATTTGACCATCTAAATATTTTTCCATGAACGTTTTGGATTATAGTCTATAATCCATCATCAGGAGGGAGGTAGTCAAAGAAGAGAAATACAAAAGAATAATTGGCCTAAGAAAGAAGGAAGTTGAAGAAGAGAAATACTGACAGCTATTGTTCATTATTTCTATTCTTTGGCCATCTTCATCATCATGATGGACCATGGAGTATGATCCAAAACAGGGTTGCTATTTTTCAATATTTCTCTTCTTTTGGCTAACGTCATTCAATGAAGGATCATGGAGAGTATGATTCAAAATAGGTCTACTATTCCTCATTATTTCTTGCCTTCCTGCTATCTTCATCTTGATGATTGATCATAAAATAAAAGAAGGGAAGAATAATGCTGAGAATCTTCTTTAAAGGGTTATTTACTCTCTTTGACAATTTGATTTGCTGCTCAGTAATTTTAGGAGTTTCTTTTGCTAAAAATAGTGAATTTATTCAACCACTTCAAATTAGTCTAGATTAATAGCACAGCTATCACTTCTTGTTGTGGACATGTTGGAATGGGTCAAAGATTTAGGAAGGTAGCTGAAGGAAACATTTTTTTTTAATATTTTGGTTGATTTAGGAGCTTGGACTAATTTGAGTCTTGGAGGTTGTATTTAGGAATGCATTAATCTAGATTGGAGTAGAGGAATGACTTTGAGCTTTGTAAATATTTTATTTTTAGTAGTATCATGTCTCTTGTATTCTCCATCTAGCTTTACCTTTTATCATTTGTGATTGTTTATTCCTTTCTTAAAATTTTATCTATCTATTAAGTTTTGAGAAGAGTATGTAATCCTTTCATGTTTAGCTGTAATCCCTTTATTTTAAGTTTAAGTACTATATCAGCTTGGTATCAAAGAAACAAGAAGATCCTATTAGATATTTTTACCCACCAAGTTCTATTCTCTATCATTCTTTGGCAATAGAAGTGTAGTGAATGTGATGTGAATCTAATTTGAAAAAGGGGTCTCAAGTCATCGTCAACAATGTTCAACTATCTTGCATAGATTCTCTAGGCATAGGTAAGTCGAAGAATCTAATTACACACATGCAACAATGACTCCAAAGATAAGAGGGAATCCATTTTATAGCTATCTCTGAGTCTTCAGATAGTCGACTTATTAAAGGAGAGAGTGATGGTCTTTTATGGTTGAGGGTAGAAGATCATGACATCATCATTGTCTTCTTCCAAGCCTTGAGAAGAAGACAAAAGAGGATATATTGATAGTGCATGGTGTAATAATTGGAAGAGAAGTAGGAAATAGTAGAAGGAGCTATAAATAGGGAGAAAATAAATGGAAAGGAAGATAAATGTGCTATGTGTACGAGGAAAGAGAAGACTAATATACCACATAATGGGAGAAAATGTGGAAGGCTACAACCCATAATGTGTGGGAAGTAATTTTTATGAGATAGTTGAATTATTATATTTTATGCTACATGGAGGTGTTTAAGAGAGAGATTTGTGAAGTTAAGGAAGAAGAAGTTAGTAGATATCAATCTTAGATATGTAGACAACACATAAATAGAGAATCTAGGCTAATGAGGAAGAACTATCCATCAACAAGAACCATGTGCACTCACACACACACACTTTAGTTCCAGTATTGTTCTTTTTCCATTTTCCTTCTTCATTGTTGAGAGTGGCCAGCTTTAGTTCCAGTTCCTCTGACTTGCTATACAGAGCTCTATTTCTTTGATTAAGATCATTAATTTCTTGATAGGCCCATTTCAAAACCCTAAAAAATGTCACCAATGCCATTTCTTGCAAAGGCAAGAATATCGCCAGACTGAACCCGGTCTAAGATGAGCTGAACATCATCCAGGTTGGGGGAGCTAGGAAATCTGGTACCATCAGGTCTGAAAGAGGCAAGAGGGGAGGGCACATAGTTTCTGCTAACTTCAAGGTTCTCAGCTTTGTCCTCCAAAGAGTCTGCAGAGTAGGAAACCAACTTGTTAGCAGGGAAGCCCTTGAGAGCGGGATTCTTTAAGGGGACAGGGCAGTCGGGGTAGGTCTCAAGGTTAACTTTAGCAAGTTGGGGTTTTCTAGGCTGGGTTTTCTTACCAGACATCTCAGAGGATGGGTGGGCTTCAACAATTCTCTCCTACTAAGGTTGATTCTCCGAACCCCCACTGTCTGTGTCATAGTCCTCAGATGTCGTGGAGGCAACAGGTTTGGATAAAGTTGGCATGCTTTGATAGTGTTCATATATTAGCCTAATAAGACTAGGATGAAGAATAGGGTATCTCTTGAGATTTTTCTTATGGTCCTCAAGGCTATTACTCAACGGACAGAATAGATAGTGAGGCAGAAAAATTTGTACCTTATGGCGGAAGTGGTTAAGAATAGAAAAATGATGACCATAAACTCTGGTGAATCTCCCGTCTAGGGTGATATACTCCATAATAACACGAAGCACATTTCTCCACAACGCCTTGATGGTTTCAATTTCGAAATAGTTGTTGGAAATTTTAACCAGTATCAATTTCTCCTTATCTTTCTTAGGGAATTTGATTGCGGCCTCATCAGAAAACCTTTTGTTGCGATAAAACTTTACACCCTCAATGGACATTTCAGTCACCTCCCCTATAATTTTCTCATCCAGTTTCACCTTTCTCCCAAAGAGGATTATTTCACCATTGTTCCACTTCTTCTCAAAATAGTTTGTGGCCATAGTATCAGGCCCATGAAGTTTTTCCAGAAATGGAACCAGCCCACCTCTTACAATCTGCTCAACTATTTTCCTATCCCCCCCCATTTTCGTTTGCACCTTACTGTAGTCTCTACCAGGGCCGAGCACCTGTTGCAGATTTATGCAGCCATTCCAATGTACCTACAAAGCATGCCGCTTTTTCTTCCCAGCTAAGGAATATGACGTAGCCCCATCAAATCTCTTGATTTCGATGTACTTAGCCCCTTTCCCTTTAATCATTAAATGTATTTTCCTATTTCTCATGTGTAACATCATAATCTAGTAAGGCCCTAACTTCTATGTTAAAGAAGGAATAATTTTTTTTTAGGAGCCCAAAACAAATATCATGATTATTGTTTTGGCATGTAGAGTTGGTCAAATAGTATGCTTTGTTACCTTTTACCTTCTATGGAGAGAGCATCTTATTTCTAGGTATTCCTAGTGTGAGGAAAACTATTATCATGCATCAAATATCTAAGGTTCTAGTAAATGAATTGTGAGAAGATGCTTAGTACTTTAGAGTTCCAACTACGTATTTTGTTTTTGGCTATGCATTTAAATATGGAATGGAATCACAATATGAATTATATGATAACCAAGTTAAATGAAAGAATAAAGGAAAGCCAAAAAAAAAATCAAGTAGAAGACTAGAAAAGGAGTTACAAAATTTAGAGTATGAGTTGGACGAGTTATGGTGGATATTGAAGGCATATGAGATGTGCAATCACAAGAAAACAAAGAAAATAAATATACAACAAAGGAATTGAAGATTTGTGAGAAGGTAAAAAAGAATGGTGGGGATAAATACACACCTTGTAGCAAGAGCTATTCATAGAAAGGAAAGACATTGATAAAAAGGTTAGGGATTAGCCAAGGGTTAGAAATTTTAGAAGAAGAAAATATTTGTAACATGCCCATTTTTCTACATGCTAATTTCCTATGTTTTAACCTCAAGTAAATAAAATATGATGACAAAAGCTTAAGCAATAATTTTTTTCTTTTCAAATATAAGGATAGCATGCGCATTTGAAGTAAACATCTTTCAAACTTTACCATTGCATTATATCAAAGTATTACAACTTTCCAATGTATTGATTTCATAATACATAATTTCATGATAACATATCTCTTTTACAATTTTTCCATAGTAATGGATACAAAAATACATACAAGGCTCCTTTGAGCTTACTGGAAATAGATGTGTGAATGGTCCAAGTGTCCTCCATCAAATCTTGGTCGCCTATTGATGAGGAAAAGCATCACTCAAGCTCTTTTCCACCAACCTTGGACTAACTGCAGTCCCCTGCACATCTACCAAACTGGTAGATAGCCCTACCCTTTGAAGAAGAGAATGGCTTGGTAAGCTCATAATAATATTTACCATCATGGAGCTCTGTGTTGTGTCCTACATATCTAGATCTATCACATAGTGGCTACATCCTACACATATGGCATTCCCTACCTAGTATGTAAACCCAAATCATAGTGAACTGATAATATAAACAATGGAAACTTACACTACTTTTTCCAAAGTATTCATCACCCATAATTTAGAGTGGACATCATATACTTCACCCACCTTCCTAGCTCGATTTGCATTGACCATTCATAACCTATGCATAGGCTATCCCATTATACCATGGATTAACCTTAACCCCAGGTATAACCTATAACCTCTATGTTTACCAAGACACTTCTACTGAGTAAATCAAGTATTCAAGGACTCAACTAAGTTAAACTTCAACTATATAATGTCTTTAATATAGTATTTAATGCTACTATAAACACCCATTCCCTAATATAGAATATATACATACACTCAAATAATAAAGATCTAGACTAGGTAGATCAAAAATCTTTCACTTTCACATAAAGAAGAGAATAACCTTTCCATAATAAGCAAATAAACAAATTTCTCAAACAAGGAAAACAATGTCACATAGCATGCATGTTTATGCAAAGATCCAATTGATCAAATTAGATTCCTAGTTCAGCCTTCCCAAAATCAGCAAGCAATCCCCAACTATCTTTCTTCCACTCACCAAAAACTTACTTTCAAAAACCTTTCACAAACTCTCAAACTCAAAAAATCATAATAACAACAATTGAAAAAATAAGCATCAAGATTGCATAATGTGTCCCAATTGCGGATAAAACCCCTCTATTTATAGACAAATGTGAGCAACTGCAGGCTAGAAACAAGCTATCAAAGATGACACTTCTCAATTCAAAAGGTTCAACTCAACAACAAGAAGAAAAGGTGGTAGCTAAAATCATTGTACAGTAAACACATGCACAACCAGATTTCACCATAAAGAATGAGTTGCTCATTCTAATGGAAAGAAAGAATATCATTTAGAAATGCAAGGTTATTCTTTCTACAAGTCAACTCATTTTGGCCAGCTTCTTATTTGACTAATTCTCACATTTCAATTTGCTTCACATGCTAGAATTTGTATTGCAGATTAGACGTCTATCTGGTTTGCACTTTTCATAGTTTTGTACCATGAAAAAATCATGCACCTTATTCTTTTGGGTTGCTATTTGGAAAAGACCAGGTCAAAGTTTCTTGTACATTGAGTATCACTTTGCCTTCATGTTTTGACTTAGTCTTGGCAGATTTATCTCATAAATTTGTTTTCTTTGATTCCATTTGCTTTATTCCAATGTTGCCTATTTTTTATATTACTCAACATTTAAATACATAATGCAATGTCTATTGTTTACGTGCATCCTTCTAGCTTAATACTATGGTGTTATACTATATGTATGTATTGTGTTATATACATAATGTATTCTATGTTTTATAAGTTATGTGCTTAATAACATTTCAACACTATTTGAAATCATTAAGATTTATTATATATATATATATATATATATATCTCAACTTATAAGTTCATAAAATACATTATTCGATATTTAAATACACATACACATATTTTCATATTTTGTATAATGATGCATGTGTATATACATATAAACATATATATTAATATACTCATACAGATGTTTCCATTTACGTTTATACATACGCACAAATTAATATATATATACATCATTGCCTCGATTGTAAAACACATATATTCACAATCCCATCAATCAACATATATACATGAAGTGTATATATGTATATATGTTACCTTAGTCTGATTGATATTCCCATGTATATAGGTAATCCATTCATGAGCATGTGTAGATATGTCTATCTACATATACTCATGCACATATTTACTCATTTGTATGAGTTTATCATTAACACATACAAATATACATATATATACATTTTATGTATATATCCCATCAATTAAATATAAATACATAAAGAAGAACTCACATATCACAAAGAGACTCAACACTTTTAACCCCTAAAACAAGAATGTTCATAAATAAAACCATAACCTCTTCTAATCATTCACAAGCAAGATTAAAGGTAACTTACTAGATTTCCCAATCTACTAACCTGACTCAACCAAACTAGAAGTGAGTGTGTAAAAGCTTAGTTTAGGTCCTATTAAGGGTTAGTATACCAAGTTATTCTCTTGAGTGATACTTCCCCTCTCTTCCAAAGGCTTGATTCTATTCTTGCATCCAATTTAGTACATTGCAACAGTAGTTAGCTGAAAACAATACATTCATTTGCATCATATATTTCACAATCATAATCATTATATAACATCAAATTGAATCAAACATTTAATCATCATATTTCCAAAACACATAAATCATAAATACACTCATTTACATCATTTTCATCCAACTAGGTAAAAGTAAATAAGTATTAACACAATGGGGTGTAACAATATTAAATCCATTGAATAGTTAGTAGAAGTATTAGTGGATACGATACCCTTAAATGTGATCATTCAAGAGTTTCAAAGAGTAGAAGTAGATAAATGGGATGAAGATGAAGATGATGAGTTGGATGGAGTTGTTGTGTTGTGTTACCTTGAAGAAAGGGAGGGTATTGAAGATTACAACAAAAGAGGATAATTTTTAAAGACTACAATCAAGACAAATGCCACATATAATGGGAGGAGACCCAATATATTGAAGCAATTGAAGCAATTTGTATTAGAGATGAAGATACAATAGAGATGGAAATATTTGGGAACTCTATATATGATGAATATTTATTAGTTTTAGAGAACACCGAGTAGTCAAAAGAAGCTAGAGGAATGTCTAGAGAATTCTATTATTAATGAAAAGGGAATAGATGAGCATCACTTCTTGTAGGAAGAATTGTATTCACTAATGGAAGAATTAGTGGCGCATAAATGTGTTGTTTAATAAAGGAGGACATGGATAAAAAGTATTTGTCTTGGTAAAAACATCATGTATAGATAGAAAAAGAGACCACATAAAAGAAGAATTGGAAAGTATGCCTAATATCCATAATGCAGATTAGGAAGAACCTATGGGAAAATTTATATTCCCTTAACTTTAATTTATGTGTAGGTTCAATAGAAGGTTGTATGAGTGATGAAAAGAGCCATGATGATTTTCATTGGAGAAGGATCATTAAGCCTTCATGAAGCAACTAAAATGGAAAGAAGACAACTTGGTTGAGGGTAATTTATCATCCATAATGTAGATGACAGTTGAGAAAGGAAAATTGTGAATAATTACAAAGGTATTTAATCTCGTGGAAGGGAAAACCATGACCTTATTTTGTAGGTCAAAAGGATAGTTATAATATCTAGCTCAAAATATTACTTAGATGTTTTATGCATTAGCATCTTAGGGTAAAAGAAATCCTACATCATACAGAAAAATAATAATAATTGGGTCCTTAAGTTCTTTTGACATTTTTCATTTTAGAATAATTTGTTTCCAAATAAGCTAGAT
>VDFB02372606.1:0-64362 GCA_007258455.2 Sequoia sempervirens
CCATTGTTATATCTTCAGATTTCTTCAACAAGGGTTTTGTAAGTTGATATAATTTGCATGTTATTTGTTTATTATTCTCTTTCATTCCATTTCTTCATTAAGGGTTTGATTACCAAAGTGGGATTTGACCAAAGCAAATCCCTATAACCTAACCCTTAACCATTTTTCTCCTTTTGCATGTGTGTTTGCAGACTTGTTTATCTAGATTTGATAAGTTATTAAGTGTTGAAAAGTGGACAAGAAGTCAATAAAGTGTTTCAAGTCAACAACAACCTATTTCAAGCTTGGAGAAGACATTCTACCCATTTTCTGCATAAATAATTTCGTCAACCCGACAAGCAGTCAACCTTAGACTGGTGCCATAGGATTGGTCCCTAATTTCTCAGATTTTGGGAGTGGACTAATTTTCCATAAGTGGTGAATAAGTCCCACCTTAAAGCTGAAAATCCAAATTTTGTCAGATTCTGAATCCCGAAACTTAGAAACCAGCTTTTAACAGTTTTCATTAGAAGCAAGACTGATTTGGCATCAGTGGGAATGAGTCCCACTGGTGATTTTCAATGATCTCTGTCTGCATTCAAACTATTCTATAATCTTCATCAGACCTCCAAGTGCACTCTAAATCAACCTTCTTCTCTGTTTTGCATTTGTTCACACTTAGTTCATGTTTGCATATCACATTGTGTTTTCCAACATTGCATAATTCTTAGGTTTTGCACTCATAATCTCTCAATTTCATAGTTTAATTTCACTTACATCATTCCATTTAGTCTAAATAACATAATACATTGCATAATTTGAGTGAACTAGCTAGACTTTTGAGTGGGGTTTATCTCCCTCCTTTTAGGTGAAACATTCCTAAGAGTGCAAGAGTAGCCTATAAACCCTACCCAAAAATATACGATTCATTTTGGTTCAAACCTACATATTGAGCACTTTATATTTTTTATTTCCATTGCATATTACATCCTAGACTTCATTTGCATCAACATTTAATTAGGGTATTGTCTTATTTTTCCATCCTAGGGTTTCTCATATTGCATTAGTGAAAGACTCATTTAGACTTCATCTTTGAAAAAACTTAAAAATTGCATTTGCATCCTTCATTGGAATTTGAAAATCATTTAAATCACTTTAAATTTTTTGAAAAACACAAAAAAATCTCATAGTTGGACTCATTCTCCACCCTAGGTGAATCAATTCACTTGCATATTTGAGACAACATTATCAGGCATTTTCTGGGTATTTCCTGCATTTCTGTTTTTTGTAATTACTTTTTGTTTTACTTTCTAGATTCTTTTCTTGCTTCTATTTCTTGCATTTTATTTTACTTGCATTCATTATCATCATGGCATTTTCTTTTAATAAGTTTTGGAAATCATTAAAATCCTTGGTAGACATGTCCAATTGTGCCTTTGGCTGTGACCCTAATGACCTTGAGCTTCGTCATGCTCCAACTCCTCATTATTATCCTCCTTGTGATGTTGACATCATTGGAGAAGATGATGATAGCATGAACAATTTCTTCAACGAATGTCTTGATAACCTTGAAGCCAATGCAACCTCTTACCCATCCATGAACCCACCAAATCTTCCTACTATTGCACCTCCTGGATACCTTCATCCTAAAACTCAAGAGGGACCTAAGATCCCTCCATCAAGTGGACCTAGTCTCTCTCAACAAACACACCCTCAACAATTTTATGATCACAAAGTCACAAACACTCCCATCAACCTTGAACAAACATATGGAAAAGGATTCACTATCCTAAGTAAAAAAGGTTGTGACACAACACATGAGCATGACATTCATCAACTTCTAGAACAAAAACCAACAGACAAAAACACAACAAGCCTAGGATATCAAGATCCTCTTCATGTTGACAAGCCTCCTTTTGAGTATTGGAGACTTCGAGATGATGGTACTATGATCTTTGATTCTCCTCCTGACTTGAACATTCTCCTTCCACTTGAACAACCATTACCTAATTCTCTTAATAAGGATGTTAGGATCCCCATGGGTCCCCTTCCTCCTTCCATTCATGAAAAAGGAGAATCTAGCAAATGAAAACAACCTTACAAATTGAAAAAATTCAAGTTTCCTACTCATCCTCCACATGAATGTGAAAGGAGACTTCAATTGCTTTAAAATAAAGGCCTTATACTTTTACCACCTATGAATAGGTTGGTCATTCGTCCTAAAAATTCTAACATACCATATTGCAAATATCATTGTGTTCTTAGACATTGAGCTGAATAATGTTGAACATTGAATGACATATTGAACAAGTATCACTTCACTGATATTGACTGCTTTCCCATCATTCATTAAAACAAAATCCTTTTATCATGCCATAGTTGTAGAACTTTTTATTCTCACTATTACATGGTTCATCCCATCACCTTTCTTTGCTCATTCTTGCCTCACATCTAGTGGGGGGAAAGAAGTTCTTAGCCTCATGCTAGTAATGCATTTGTTCTTGTCTCTTAACTACGTTATTTTCCTTCTACTTATACCAATTGAGATTGTGAATCCAATAACTTGGTTGAATGGTTGACTTGGATTTGCATTATGAGCCCCTTTTTCACATTTTCCTTTGTGTGTATTGTGTTCCCCTATCACGTACATGTTTGATGTTCTCTCTCTTTGTACACTTCTATTTGTACCTCTATTCTTCTATATGTCGTGCATTTCCTTTTTGTTTTGGTTTTGTGTTCTCCTTTTGGGGATGACGCAAAGCGTTGAGAAACCCTAGGTCTCTTCCATGTTGACCCAAAAGGTCCCTTTTCCTTTTCCTTTTTATCTTTTCTTGTGTTTTTCCTTTTGGGAGTGTTCTGAAACATAAAACACCAATGTCTCTTTCATGTACATTAAGGTCCTTCTTCACTTTTTTGTTTTGTGTTCTCCTTTTGGGGATGACACAAAGTGTTAATTTTTCCCTGAATCTATTCCATGTTGACCCAAATGATCCCTTTTCTTTTTCCTTTTATCTTTTCTTGTGTTTTTTCCTTTTAGAATGATGCAAGGCATTGTGACAAAATGTCTCCTTCATGTTGTTTGACCCAAAATATTTTCCTTTTTTTTATTTTCCTTTTCATTTTCTTTTTAAATTTGTGTTTACGCTTTTTGGGGATGATGCAAGACATTGAGACCTAATTTTCTCTTCCATGTTAACCCAAATGGACTTTGTTTTCTTTATTTTCCTCTCTTTGTGTCATTCTTCCAGTTCTATGTGCTTTGGGAAATGATGACAGTTTTGAGCTCTTTCATAACAACATTGTAGCAATGAACATACTAACCCCAAATCCATAAATCCCTTATGTGTTTGGTGTGTTCCTTTTTGGGGGGAAACTCCCTTATCTTTTGTTTTCTCTTTCATTTACATGAAGCAACCTAACTTAGAAACATATGACTTGGAATAGGGGCTTTCCAAGTTGGCTCTCATGTCTTGTTTTCCTTTTTACATTTTCTTTCTTTTTCTACTTTAAAATAATTTCTCATAGAAAAATGTGTAGCAATCCCTTTAAAGTGGGGGGCATACATTGGTATCATTTCATTTGCATTCTTAGTGTAGCCTTGTCACTTCATATGATGCATTTGTTACTTTGTGGATGACATTGGGTGTGATGTTCTTCATAAGTGTGATCTATCTTAGCATATTACATTCCCCTTAGTGGCCTGATGCGACACACTGTATCCCCTAAGTTGTAAGTATTTTATTCTTTGATTGGTCCTCTCTTGGAGACATTAGACACAATGTTCCCTAAGTCACAGACCTTGCATAAACTTAACAAGACTCTTTTGAACATCTTTTACATTTTACATGTTACATTTTTGCATTTTACATTTTTGTCACCTTGCATAACATAGCTTGCATGCATGTGGTACCTTTCTCTTTGTTCATGAATTCTAAGCATACAAAGTTTTACTTGTCTCATGAAGCACGAACCGACATTTTCCTTTGTGGCACCTTGTTAAAGTTATGTTATAACTTTGTATATGGTTGAGCAGTATTCCCAGGTGGCATGACTTTCCCCATAGCCACCTTTGTTTTTGTGAGTGCATGCCAACTAGCGTATGTACTTCACCATTTTGGGTTTTCTCACTTGGTGGACCGCCATGAGTTATGCTGCCCCAAAGTGAGTATGCATTTTCTTTTTCAAACAAACAACCTAGATCTAATCCACAACTATTTAGACAGACGATCAAAACTCAATTCAATTTCCCTTTCAAATGTGTGTGTTCCTTTGTTCTTATGTTTAGTTTTCCATGGGATCTTCATCCTAAGGGATTGATTATCCCTCTTGATCGTTGTCATTCCATCTCACCAATATAAGTGCATTTGGATCCTTCGCGATAATCATGGCTACTTTAGTGTGAGTTTGAAGCAAGTTCATCCTCTCACTAAAGTGGGGGCTAAATGCACCATAGAAAAATGGTCCTTTGTCATTTTCATGGTCTTTTAGGCCTTTCTTCATGATGTCTGGTCCATTTTTCTTTGATTTAATGTTGCAATTTGGCTTGAACACTCACATTAGGTCCTCAAAATTCAAATTATGGCATCTTATGAAGGTGTTGTGAAGTTTTGTAAAACATTTCTACACTTTTCTAGACTCTATTCATTACAATTCACCTAAAATAACACTTTCGTCGCCAACAGGTCTATTTTGAGTGTTGTAAAGTCTTGTAACAAGATTTCACACTTTTCTAGGCATAATTTCACTATTTACACCTTTGTTATGCTTTATTTGACCCCTTTATGCTCTTATAAGGCTTAATTAAGTGTATTTTTGAATGTGAACCCGATAAACCTCATTAAATGCAAGATAATTCCTGACACCCTTTCACAAGCCTAGGGTGGGACCCATTTAAACTATAGACTGAATGAGTCCCTCTTGTTTCAAATTCAAAACATTTTAAATTTTCTTTTGGTTTTATTTAAAATCACCTTATGTGGAGCGTGGTGAGGAATCATCGGGTTGTTAAAAGGCACAAGTGTGTATAAATAGTGTTTCTTCTCATTTTATAGCCCATTCATTATACTTATTCACACATTCTGTCCAATCATTCCAAACGCTGCTCATTGAATCAAATAATTAATCAAGTATTTTGGAACCATTGTTACATATCTTGATTTTTAACAACAGGGTTTGGTAAGGATTACGATAACATTTGCGTAATTGTTGTTTTATCCATTCCTCTTTCATTCCTATTTCTTCATTAAGTTTGATTATAGGATTTGACCAGGTAAATCCTATAAACTATTTACTGTACTTTCCTTGTGTGTGGTTTGCAGGACTTGTATCACCGGTTGACAAGTTGATGGTGAAGAGTGGACCAATGATCGTGGAAGTGTTTTCAGCCTCGGCAACAACCCTATTTTTTCAAGCTTGAAAGGAAGGAGCATTCTATTTTATTTTTTCAGAGGTGTGCAATCCTTAGATGGGTCAACCTGGGATCGGTGCTTATGGGATTACTGATTTCTCAAATTTTTTGGGAGTGGAATAATTCACCATCAATGGCAAAGATAAGTCCCACCTTGGAAAATCAGTTTTGTCAGAATTACGAGATCTCGACACTGAGCCAACTTTTAGCAGTTTTCTTCGAAGCGGATTGATTTTGCCATCGGTGAAGAGGTCTTGGTGATTTTAGTGATCTTTGCTAGCATTTAGAATATTTAAAAAAGAATCTTCATCAAACCTCCAAGTGCACTCTAAATCAGCTTTCTTCTTCTTTGTTTTGCATTTGTTCACACTTAGTTCATGTTTGCATATCACATTGTGTTTTCCAACATTGCATAATTCTTAGGTTTTGCACTCATAATCTCTCAATTTCATAGTTTAATTGCACTTACATCATTCCATTTAGCCTAAATAACATAATACATTGCATAATTTGAGTGAACTAGCTAGACTTTTGAGTGGGGTTTATCTCTCTCCTTTTAGGTGAAACATTCCTAAGAGTGCAAGAGTAGCCTATAAGCCCTACCCAAAAATCTATGGTTTTCTAGCATTTCTCTTTCTAATAAAATGTTCTCAGTAGAAGACACTTCAAACAAGATAAATAACAAACACTAATTTTCTCACAATCTCATAGATGGTGAGTTGTCATATTCACTGTTTTCAAATTAAAATAATTGATAATATTATTTAAGATGGGTCCAATAATCTCTAATTTTAGAATCAACTTAATATTATTATAATTATAAAAAAAAATTTAAGCTCTAGTATTAAAATAAAAATATATGTAAATACTTAAAATTAAAAAAATTAAATATAAAAGTCTTTGTAAATACTTGAGGGAAATTTAGGATCTAAGGGTCCAGTTTGAAAAGGTATATCAAAGAGGTGCCTATCTTGAAGTTTTTTTTTCCATCCAATATTTTAGATTTGAGTAGTTTGTTCAAACTAAGACATCTAAGGAGGAAAACTGTTTTTTGGATTCTACATTTAATATCAAGAATGGAAACTCTTGTGGATGATCACAATTGTACTGATTTGTTGAAGATTTGAAGGTGTTTTCAATTTATCATTGCAGTGCTATAATGTTTGTTGTTAATTTTTGAAGATTTCAGGTAAGATTTTAGCAATAAATGATTGGTTTGCAAACAAATTTGGTGACTGGCATTTGGAGGGTTGTCATTGTTGAATTTTCAAAATTTATTGCCGACAAATTTTGACCAACTCAGAGTTTTTGAACTACGATTTACGCAACAATGCTTAAAGCCTTTTCAAGATGATTATATATATTTGACGAATCACAATAGAAACTTGATTGTTGGTGTCAATCATGGTTCATATCACTACAATACTTCAACTCATTTTGAAGTTCAGCTTCTCCTGTTTTTCAGTTCTATTGTAATTAAGAATCTCTCGGTATCGATGTTCTTTCTTAATCCCTGGTATCTTCACAAGTTTGACCAATACTTGAATTGGAAAGGGGTTTGAAACATAGAGGGTGAGGGTGTGTATGGTGGCAGAGATTACATTTCCAATCAGATTGCGGGAGCAACTGAATGAGAGTCAAGTTCATTCCACAGAAGTTTAATGCCAAAGTGTAAGGTACAGGTTCGTTCTACCCAAAATTTTAATGACCGACATGGAAAGTGCAGGTTAATTCCACCGTGGAGTGCAATCAACTATCGTGGAATAAATAGTGTCCTGCACAAAATAATTGGAAGAAATTTAAGCCTGATTTGGAGAGAAATGTTTTGCCTTATTCTTGCCTCATTGCAACAAGTGTATTTTCAACATTATAAAAAACCCCCCTTCCATTATGCTTTGATGGATGTCCATACCCTTTTCCAAAGCTCCCATTTTGGCACAGGCAGAGAGAACGCTGGCAAAGGTTGTCGAGTCTGGCCTTACACCTGCGAGTCGCATTTACTTGAAATTTTCGAAAAACTTTAAAATAAATTGATTTGGTGCATATACTGCGATCATTGCAATCCATGAGATCGCATCTCTTTCATGCATTCTATCAAAAAATTCACGTGCCTTGTCTATGCTTCCACATTTTGCATACACGAATACCAGGGCGGTTGTTATTACATGGGACAAAAATGCTCTATCCTTCATGCTTTGATGGATGTCCATACTGTGTCCCAAACCTCCCATCTTGGCGAGCAAGCAGGGAGGATGCTGGCAAAGGTTGTGGAATTTGGCTTTACACCTGCATATTGCATTTGCTTAAAGGATTTTAAAGCGCTTTTGACAAGTCCATCTTGTGCATATCCTGCAATCTTGGTAGTCCTCGAGGAAGCGTCTCTTTGAGGCATTTTGTTAAACAGTTGGCATGCTTTGAATACATTGCTGGTAGCTATGAATTCATTTAGTTTTAGATTTCTGTTCAAATTTGCTCTCTTTTTCTTTTTCCTTGTCAAAATGGCTTTTATCTAGTTTTTAAAATATTTTAGTTATATGTTATTGATTTTTAATTTTTTTTAATTTTATGTTATTGATTTTGTTTTCTGTTATTGTAGCTTAAGATTATCATTTTAATCTGAAATGTGCCTACACCAACATAGGAGAATCAGCACTGGCGGAAACCCTAGGAGGTGAAGGCGTGGGCGGCGGCGCCTTCAGTGCAGGGGAGGCCGACGGAGCTGAAGGAGAGGGCGACGATGGTGAAGATGAAGAGGACTGTAGCGGCCGTGCAGGGTTGTGTTCGGGATTGCTGGGACGACGTCTTCTTGCTTTATATTTAACTCTAGCGCTGTTTCAGATGTTGCTAATGGCGCTGGTTCTGAAGGAGCAGATATTTCGGTTTCTGAGGAGGAGTTTGTTGGCTGCTCAGAAATTTCTTGGTTGGAGGAGGATGAATCTCTTTCCGACATTCTCCTGGAGGCCCATTTGAAAGCTAAGAAAGGTTAAGTGCCTGGTTCTTCTATGGGGAGGAGTGCCCAATCAGATCTTGAGGAGGATATTCCACTTCTAACTTTATGGTGGGAAGCCCAACGCTCTGCCCAAAAGTCTGTTGCATGATGAGGGTTCTGATAGTCTAGGTTAGGATGGGTTTAACCCGTGCAGATCTCTCAAGGGAGGCTTTCTGTTGCCCTCTCCTTTGTCTCCTCCCCTGCCTCTAGCTAATTCGGAGACAACTCTTGACCAGATTTCCCCTGTGGTGGCTGGGCTTGTTGAGGGTTCTGATCCTAGGGTGGGCTCTCTTTTGGGGTCTCCCTCGGTGGTGATCCCCATTCCTGCTGCTCTTTTTTTACAATGGGTTGCAGGACAGTACTGTTTTGTGGGATCCCCACTTCAAGTTTTCTCTGCCTCATTGTCTGTATTCTGATCTTCCTGTTTATTAGGGAGTTGCTTCTCAGGAGGCTTTTCAGAATGTACTCAGCAATGATGAGATTCTTCTTGTTCCTTCTTTTTCTCTCAATATTCCAGATGAGTGGGTCAACAGATCTACAAAAGATTTGCATTCTGCTCTTATTGGGAGATTTTTTTGGTTATAGACCAAATATTGACATTCTCTGTAGTTGGGCTTTTGATTGTTGGAAGGTTTCTGGTCTTCGTATTACAACTTTGATGAGTGGTTATCTGCTATTTTCCTTTCGTTCTATGGAGGACTGCACTCGCATTTGTCAGGGAAACCCTTTGGTTTTTGGCAAGGCTTTTCTTCATTTAGAAAGCTGGTCTGCAGGCTTCAACATTTTTTAGATTAATTTTCTGCCTATCTGGGTTCGTTTACCTCAACTCCCATGGGAATTCTAGTATGATGGTAGTCTTCAGGATATTGCTAATGTTGTTGATTGATTTATAACCTTAGATCATGTTACTAAATCTAGATCCAGCTTTCTTTATGCTAGATTTTGTGTCTTAATCTTTGCTCCAAACTTGGAGTTTGGTTGCAAGAACTTCAATATGAAGCTTCTCAGCTGCTCCAACCCAAGTGTCCTCTGCCTCATGACATAAAAGTGTTGGATACTACTTTGAATGACCACAATGGTAAGGTTATTGAGTAGACAGTTGTGTTCCCTCCTTTGGATCCCGATGTTCAAGGATCCCTGAACAAGATAAAGAGGAAGTTCGGTTTTGAGCTTGGTGATCCTTCTATGTCGTTTCACTCCTGTCTTGTCCATCTTCTGAGGCCTCTTCTCAAGTTTGGTTACAAACCGCATTGATCTTTCTTTGGCTGCTGGGTTTTTTTGTGATCTGTCCTTTTCCAGCTTCTGCTTTATGCTCTGGTCCTTTGCTTTTGCTAGTCTTTCGGTTGTCTTTGTTTTTGTCTTCTTGTCTCATTTCTTGTGAGACTCCTCTCTTTCACCTCTATGACTGTTATGTAAACGGCTGCGGGCCCATCCCACTTTAAGAATCAGGTTTTTTCCTAAACAAAAATCCATGCTTGTAAGGTTCATGGCAACTCAGAATACTAATTGCAGTTAGAAATATGCACATACTACAATAGCATAATTAGATTGCTTCCCGAAATTGCTTCTCTCTACTTCGCTCTCCTTGTTTGTTTGGGTATGGCAATTTAGGAGGAATCATTTTAGTCAGGGATGTGCCCAGGTCAAGATAGGATGATTAGAAAAGTAGTTACAACTTGAGGTAATTGGAGATCTGGGTTTCATTTTTTTAGGTTTTTGGTTTTTTCCCCGATGTCAAGAAATTATAGTTCATAAGAATATTTTGGCATGCCATGAGACCACATTTCTTTGAGGCATAGTTCACATTATGCTTCTACATTTTGGATACATGTCTCCCAGAGCATTTCCAACTATAATATCTGACAAAAATATCCGTTCCAGCACGCTTTGATGGATATTCATATGTTGTTCCAAAGCTCCCATGTGTGTATTCTGAATTCATGGCATTCCATGAGACCACAGTTTTTAGCCATTCAATCAAAATGTTCACGTGCCTTATCTATGCTTCCACATTTTGCATACATGTCTACGAGAGCATTTCCGACTATAATATCTGACAAAAATCCCCCTTCCATTATGCTTTGATGGATGTCTATACCTTGTTCCAAAGCTCCTATTTTGGCATAGGCAGGAAGGATGCTGGAAAACGTTATGGAAATTGGCTTTGCAACTGTCAATTGCATTTGCTTGAAAGTTTCTAAGGCCTTATCAATAAATCCATTTTGTGCATATCCTGCAATCGTTGCATTTAAATCAGATGGCTTCTGTTTGAGGCATTATATCAAACAGTTCAAACAGTTCACGTGCCTTGTCTATGGTTCCACATTTTGCACGCATGTCTAACAGGGTAATTGAAACAAAATCCCTTTTCCATTATGCTTTGACGGATGACCATACCCTGTTCCAGAACTCCCATTTTAGCAGAGGTAAGGAGGATGCTAGCAAAGGTCGTCAAGTCTAGCTTTACACCTGCCAATTGCATTAGCTAGAAAATTTCTAAAGACCTTCCAACAAATCCATTTTGTGCATATTGTGCAATCATTGCAGTCTATGAAACCACATCTCTAAGGCATTCTGTCAAACAATTCACCTGCCTTGTCTATGCTTCTACATTTTGCATACACGTCTGCCAGGGCAGTTGTAACTATATCTGACAAAAACTCCTGATCCTTTATGCTTTGATGGTTGCTCATACCCTGTTCCAAAGCTCTTACTCTGGCACAGGCAGGGATGATGATGCTGACAAAGGTTGTGGAATTTAGCTCGACACCTGCCAATTGCATTTGGTTGAAAGTATCAAAAATCTTTTCAAAAATTTCATTTTGTGAATATCTTGCAATCATTTCTTTAGACATTCTGTAAAACAGCTCACGTGCCTTGTCTATGCTTCCGCATTTTGCATACATGTCTACCTGTGGACATTATTTTGGAAGGACGTGCATTATAAAATGGTTGTCTAGCAGAGTCTCGTGATAAATTCTCGGAAGGTAGAAATACTTTAAAGACTTTTGGCTGTCTCTTTGGTTGTAGTAATATAAGTTGCAAATTTGTCGCATAATTTCTTTTAGTAGCTAGACTGTTAGAACTTTTTTGGGGATTGCATAGACAACGGGAACACCGATGTATCATTGTTCATGCTTTAAGCAGGCTGAAATAAGATCCACTAGACGTCACTATTTGCAATAAATAGCTGTAACATGTATAGTTCAACAGGTAATTCCCTTCTATAAAGAAGGCTTGAACTTGCAAAACCTCGTACAACAAGCGATTTTGAAACGTTATATTATTGCAGTCATCCAATTAACCGTTTATTGAGAAAATCTATTATGCAACTCACATTTTGTTGGAGGGTATTACACAAACTTGTGGATATAGTTAAATGTATGAGTGGACAGAAAACTGGCTGTTCTAATTTTAATATATATTTTTATTTTATTTAGTTTTATTTTTGTTGAATTTAATTTGAAAAATATATTTATTTTACAATTTTATTTTAAATATTGATATACACAATCTTATTAAAATTAAATCTGATTAAGCTCTGACCAATACAGATCTTTGACATTTTAGTATCTCAAAATTGTGATTTATGATTATAAAAACTTAGTAAGAGAAGCCTAAGATTTAATTTTCACTCTTGACAAGTCATGATATTTGTGTATTCACTTTTCCATGTCAAGCTGCTATAACTTTCAAGAATATAAAAGAATTTATTTTCGTATTTTTATTTGTGATTTTATCAGTTGCTTTTGTGTTAAATTGAGTTTTGAGAATTCGTTGTATAAAAAAAACACTAAAGATATCTTTCGCTATTTGGTTATGTGTATCTAACAAAATGTTGAGATTATATAGACAAACTATTCAAAATTCTAAATCATAGTCATTAGGAAATTCTAGGACATGAACTAAGACCCCATCCCCTTACTCAAATCTTTGGTGACTACTTCAATTTTTATTTTGCTTATAAAACCTACTTTAGGCCCATGCTACAAAAAAGGAATGTTAGAGGCCCAATTTGTAGCATGAAGTTCACTAGATCCATCCCATTTATGTCACTTATCTTGTCATTCCTTCCATATAGAACAAAAATTGGCCTCCAACATACATAGCCAAAATATCATTTTTACATTAAAATGTAGGGAATCTATGTTATAGTACCCAATATATTACATTTAATAATGACAATGATGACATCCACCAATCATGCACATGAAACTATTTTTAAATTGAAAATATTTCTATATTTCTCCTTTACCTAAGGTTTCACCAATCACCATGTTACATATATTTGCTAATGCTCTTTCTTGTTACATAAAGGAATTCCCACATGATATATGACATTAATGGGACTTTATTTGCTCCCTCATGGTTGTATTGCTTGAACTACATATAAAATAGAGTGGATCTTCTTTTCTTTGAGAATGGCTTTCTTAACTCCCAAATCATCTTTCAAAAACTTGTCTCCTCACCTAGTCATTCTTGTTATGCTAGAGTCTCCACTAGTTTCTTTATCCTTAGCCGCCTTATTTATGGTGTTTTGTTGCTCCCTTGCTCTATTTTTTATCTTTAGTCTAATGAGGGTTTCTCTTCTACTCTCTTGTGTTTGTGGCTCTTGATTTGTGAGCTCTTGATTCACTTGAACGCACTATGAGTCTTGTATCTGCATTAATAGCAATTCTGCTACTTGTCTCTTATTTTTGCTAACTTCTCTCTTCATTCTTATTTGCCAACTTGGATCTATCTTCATGAATTTCCTTGTTGGAAACTTAGCAAAAATATCAATTGCATGATTGATACATTATAATGAGAAGTATATATACGAATGTCAATTTAATTTACAAAAATAATAACAAAATTAATTTGTGAATGACCCTAAAGCGGCTATCTACTAAGTTAGAATTAAATTACATTAAATCAGGGGGGGGGGAATATTACATGTACAAAAAACTCTACAACTATATGTTCATTATCATGAATTTCATTTTTTTTACATGAGTATAATTCATAGAAATTAGAGTTTGGTTGATTGTGTAAGGAAATCTATGTTGTCTTAGATGTGAAACAAAGTTGATGCAAAGTAGAGGTCAATAAATGTGTATGAAATATCAAGACGCATGCCTAAAGATGTGTTTGTAGATTCTATGTAAATACAAGTGAGATGTATTTGTGACCCTATAATGCAAAGTTGTGTATGAGATATGTCTTTACCTTTGTAGGTGACTAGGTTTTGGGGTGCCAAAAATTGATGGATCCACTCACTTTTCTACCCTATATAATTTATGTATGTATATTTGAGTAACGTTTAAAGGAAAAAATGTGTAGGATTAGGAGAAGCAATTAGTTTTAAGAAATTTAAGAGTCCATCAAACAATTGTTCCATTCGAATGTGATAGGTATCTATGTTGACAAGATGGTGATTCAAAGGTGTTAATGCCAACTTGGACTTTTATTAGGATTACTAGTCTCCAAAAATAATAAGAAAGAAATAACACTTTCAAAAAATTCAAGCATAAATGGTATTAAGCGTGCTAGGGAGAATGGCCCATAGTGGAGCACCCTAACCGTGTTTCTCAAAATCCTACATGGAATTTCAAATCAGTCCCAATTTTGTACAGCAATTTATTTGGCAACTCACATGTTTAAAAAATTTAATTTTAGGGTCACATCATCGAATATGATGCCACATCAGCATGCTTTTTGTTAAGGTATTAAAAAAGGCTCAAAAAATAAGTGAGACCGATAGTGGTGCACTAAGCCATGTTTTATTGGTGTGTTGATCATCACATGATTTGTCAGTTTGTGTACTTTATGGATAAAAAGTATTTTGCAATTGGATATTAAGATGCTCCACCATGAGACCCATTGAGGACTACTTCTATCCCAACTATTGGAGCTTTGCTCACTTCTGAACCCCTCTCCCTAGGCTGTGAAGCGATGATGGAGGGAGTTTGTGGGTTTGTGACATCTTGAACTGTTGTTGTTAGGATTATGGAGTGTTATATTTTCTTCTTTTCTATTTTTCTCTTTGCTCTCTTTTTGATACTTTTGTCCTTTTATGTTGTTCTTGGTTCCTAAAAAGAATTTCAAGGAATAGGTTTCAAACCACAGTGGACCGGTGACAACATTGTGACGTTGGATTTTTCACTCAAAGCGAAAGTATGACCTCTGAAGAACAACTAAATCTTGTTGCCTTTAATAATTCAATTCATTGAGTGATGGATTCAACCATTATTCACAAGACCACTTTAAATGTTCCCATATTGTATAAACCTTCGTATAAGCATTAAAATAATCATAAAACACAAATTCTAGAATGAAATGAAACTAAAGTACCCTTGAAAATACTTAAATCAAATTCTCGACCACAAATACTATGAGCATGCCCTTAATAATCCCACTCAACCTTTCTAGTGGACCAAAATGAATCACCCAAAATGAAGTGAATGAAAGGACAACAGAACAAATGAGACCAAGAGCGATAACAGCGACAAGAGAAAAAAAGGAACAAAAATCACGAGAACACAATCAACAAAAGGGAAACAAAACAGGAAGAAATACCAATAGCTACTAATATACAAGGGAGGGAGTTACTAAAGCCTTCATGGGCCAAAATAATGTTTAAAGAGCTGTCCATTCACAAGTAGTAATGACGAGGTTCCACTTTGTTAACATGTTTAATCACAACATTCTACCCAAGGATCTTAGCAATTTGATAAAGGCCACAACCAAATCCTTTCAAACTTTTGAGGTGGTCACCCTTTTCCTTGTCCCTTATCCCAAAAGGAAACATGGTATTTGATATTCTAAAGGAGCCTTGATCGCAACCCTTTTGTCAAACCAATGTTTGGCGATAACTAAACTTAGAGAATTGTTGCAAGGCAACATCTTTTTCCTCCAGGTTCAATATGTTCATTAACCTAACCTCTATCCTATCATTATTAGTGTAAAATTCTTGCATAAACTATAGGACTAGGATTTGGAGGTTTACTAGGAAAACAAGCTTTTGATCATAGACTAATTTGTAAGGAGATTTTCCTAAGACTGCTTTAATTTTGGTTCTATCCACCCATAAGGAAAATTTCAATTGTGTGTGCTAGTCCCTAGGATTGTGTTCTAAATTTTTTTTAATAACATCCAACAAGTTCTTATTGGCATATTCCGCTACCCCATTTCCCTATGGGTAGTAGTTTGAAGAATATTTCAAAATAATCTTATATTCAAAAGCCCATTGGATAAACTATGCAGAATGAAAAGCAAGGCAATTGTCACATACCAGAGTGAATGGTACCCCAAACATGGTGATAATGTGATCTTGTAAGAACTTGATGACAAAATAAGTGGTATAGTTCTTACATGCTTGGGCTTCCATCTATTGGGTGCAATAATCTATTGTTGTTAGGATGAACTTATGACCTATAGAGGAGTTTGGATTAATCACTCCAACAAAATATAATGCCCATTGGGAAAAAGGTCTTACCTCATATATTGGTTACAGGGGCATTACTAGATTGTGTTCCTTGGATGCATATGTTTGACAAGTATGACAATTCCATACATGTTGACATGCATCCCAAAATAGATGTGGCCAATAGTAACCAAACCTGAAGATCTAATGTGTCATGGCCTCTGTAGACCCATGCCAAGTACCATTTTTTTTGTGGAATTCGTTCAAGAATTTATTGGCCTATTGATGGTCCAAAAACCTCATGTATATACCTTCAAAGTTCATCCTAAATAAAGTCCCATTTTTTTATCATGTAATGGTCACTTGTCAACCTCAACACCCTTCTTTGTGTGGGATTCATTCCTTCAAGACACTTATTGTTTAGCAGTAAAAAGATTAAATCAACATACGAAGGATCACTAGTGAAAGATTGCACTATATATTGTTGATATGTGATACTGGAGTTCACCTCTTATATTTCCTTTGATAAAACTTGTCCCTGTACTAACTTCATGGGTTGGATTTCTAGATCAAGTTCCTATAGAATTCTCATCCACTTCCCTATACTCTGAGTTCACTTTTCATCAACAGGGACTTCATGGTAGGGTCTAGGACAATAACTATTATCTTACTAAGCAAGATGTAATATTGGAACTTCTTAATAGCCCTTACTAGTACAAAAGCCTCTTTCTCTAGGGGTGAATGTCTGACCTCTACATTTTTGAAGGGAGAGCTCATGAAAACAATTGTTCGTTCATCCCCTTCTTTCCATTGTATGAAGAGGGTTGCATAGGAGTGTTCTAATGCAAATAAATAAATCAAGAATGGTTACAAATAATTTGGACTACTCAAGATCGGAGCTTCTGAAATAGACTACTTGATTTGTGAGAAGGTTTCCTTAGCCTCATTACTCCACTCAATATTGACATCCTTCTTTATCATTTTATTCAATGGTTTAACAATTTATGCAAACCTAGTTATGAATTTTCTTACAAAGTTTATCTTCCCAAAGAAATACCTCATCTCTTTCTTGCTACCAAGCATGGGCAGCTTCAAGATTGATTCCACTATTTTTGGGTCAATGAAAATTCCTTTCTCTAAAATCACATGTCCTTGTAATTTTCCTTTTGAAACCTCGAATACACTTTTCTTCAGGTTCAATGGTACACCAAACTTTATGCATCTCTCAAGCACATTTTCCAAATCTATAACATGGTCATTTCTATTTTTTGAAAAGACAGCTAAATTTTCCATATAAATAATAATGCACTTCCTTATCAGGTCATTGAATGCAACATCCATTACACATTGAAAAGTGGCCCCTACATTGATTAGGCCAAATGACATCCTTTGGTAAGTAAATGTTCCCCATTTGGTTTTGAAGGTCATTTTCATCTGATCCTCATACTTCACCAAAACTTGATTGTATCTTGAGTAGCCATCTATAAATGGCATCATGTGTGACCCATTAACAATCTAAAGTATTTCTTCAAGAGATGGGACAAAATAATTATCCTTTTTCAAGGCTTTGTTTAAGTTTCTAAAGTCTATGTATAACCCGATTTCTCCATTTTTCTTGTGCACTAGTACTAGATTGGCCACCCATGTTGAGTGTCTGATGGGGAAGATTACTCTAGTAAATAGAAACTTTTATACCTCTTCAAGAATGAGTGGCTCAATCAAAGCATTCACCAAATGTTTATTTTGACAAAATGGTTTGTCTTGAGGTTTAAGGGGAATCATGTGTGTTATCATCGAGATGTTGAATGTCTTCAAATATTCATACCCCAAAGAAATTGCATCAATGTACTCTTTTAACAACTTAATGATCTTGTCATAGATATTTCTTTGGAAGGATTTTCCCATGAGGATATTCCTTTCAAGGCTAGAATCGAGCAGGTGGTAGGTTTCATACTTTCATCCATCAACATTAGCAAGAACTTTTTCTCTAGCTCTAGTGTTGGAATCAAATATATGTTCTAGTGCGAACATCCCTTTTGTGATACTATTGGTTTTGAGATTTATAAACCCATTTGGGTACAAGATTTTAGAATCCCATCCTCTCGAGTCCCTATCAGTTTCATCTATAATTTTCTCCTCAAAGACCCTTGAATTAGCTAGGAAAGCCAAAATATGTTGGTCATCATCAAATACCTAAAGTTTCAAACATTATCAAGAATTTTTGGGACTGAAACCAACTCGATAGAGAACGTTTTTAGCCTAGAATGTTTCATGGGTTCCAGTGTGCTTGTTGCAACAAATAGTGCATTTACAATTTGATTATTTTCCCTTGTGATTAGCTTTATATCAAATGCATCAAAATCTTTGATTAAACTCCATATATTGTTCTGATATGCTGCCAATTTCTTATTGTGGAAAGTGTATTGAATCCAAACTTTCTTAACAATTACCTCTGAATCCCCTAGTGCTCTAAGACATTGTACCTTGTTTTGATGGGAAAACATGAGTCCCCAAGCCAATGCTTTGTATTCTGCCACATTGGTGAATCTAAACTGTAACCTATAAGAGGAAAATTATGTTTTCCCCTTGGGGTTGATTAACTTGACTCCAACTCCACTCACTTGTGTGGACTTACATCCATTGAATTTAAGTGTTCATAATTGATTTTGTGGTGGATGTGCTCCTCTTTTGTATCTTTTTCAGGCAGTTGTGTTTGAAGGGTCAATTTTATGCTTGGTTCCTTAGTGTTGTTTATCACATGATTTTTAGGAACATCTAGATCCTTTGGTAATTCCTCTAGCATAGGGATATGACTTTGTATGATTTTTTGGGGTTCATCAACCTTTAGTTGTGAATCCATTAAGAGATCTTGTGTTTGACCTAGCAATTCCAAGCCACTAGATACATTATCTAGCTTTGTTAGAATGGGTACAAAATTGATTTCAAGTGAAACTTGATGGCATTCTCCCAACGTTGGATTGTTGGGTGGGCCATCTTCCTACTATTTGACTTGATTCAAAATACCTTGGCAAGGTTGACAGGTTAATCTAGAATGGTTTTGATAATGCACTCTACACCAATTGGGAAGTTGTAACTCCCACAATTCGTCCCCCTCTTCAAGAACCAATTTATCTTGATTTAACCTTTGCATTAGTATGCTTCAATTGATTGAAGCCACACATTCATCAATTTCTATAGGTTGTGATGTTTTTTTTCTAGTGATAGTTGTAAAGGTCATAATCTCGTCAATTTTGTATACTACTAGATTAGTTTCAAAGTGGGAAACCTCATTAGGATGGTCATATTTTGTATCCTAATTTGGTTATCTAAACCTTTCCATGGCAACCACACATGGGAAAAGTCCAAAGAAATATATCATCCCAATACTTTCACCCAATACCTACTTAAGAGCATACCATACAACTTTGGGATATTAGTAACCTGAATATTGATATAGTTTTGGATCTTAGGGTTTGATCCTAATTACATGAGAACATATTTCAATTCCTCTACAAAATTCACCTCAGTTTTATCTAGTTGTATAACTCTTTTGTGGGTTTGAATTGGGGTCATGCCTAATTTCTTGTAGATAGAGTATGGCATGACATTCCTTGAGGTACCCATATATATCAAGCAATTGTGAAAGTTCTTTCCAAATATCCTCAAGCTCAGTAGGAAGGGAGGGATACCTGACTTCCCTTGATTTATGGTTGCATTCATATCTACATTGGTAGCTACTTTAGTTTTTCCTCTTGACCGATCTCCTTCACCTAAATCTTTCACTAATATTTCTCATTGGGTGGGGAAATACTTCAAGACATCAAAGAAAGATATGTTGGATTTAACCTCCCACATTTCCCTAAGCAAGTCATAGTCCATATCATTCTAGTATTATGGCTTGGAAATGAAGACATCGGATGAGGGTTATTATCAGCTCTAAGATTTTGTGGTACCAGATTGCCACTAGGGGTTTGGAAGTAGTAAATGGTCCCTTATTTTGATTCATCAAAAGGTCCCCCCCTTAGTTTGGAAGGATTGAGCATCATAGGTATCAGTCTCGTGCTCATTGTCTTCCTAAAATGATTATCTAAAATCATTAGCCATCTCAAATGCCATGGAAATATCCATATTCCCACCATTTCTATTTGTGTTGGACTAGGTGGATTGGGAATCATCATGAGATATTTTAATCACCTTTTCCATTTCTAGGTGATTCACCTTGGTATGAGTAGAAGTATCATGCAGCCTACACTAGTTGGTCATAAAATTTAGATCTACTACATTAGCAGTGTGAGTTTAATTGTAATTGGTTTGGTTATTGTTTGTGACCCCACCATTATTTTGCCTTGTATCCCATTTCCTATTGTAGGGTTTTTGATTATACCCTCTATTTTGGTTCTAAAAATTTCTTTGATTTTGATTACTGCTCTAATTTTGACAACCTCCCTAGTTTTGATACTGATCTTAGTTTTGAGGAGGATTGATCCTAAGATAAGCCATCTCATTAGTTACTTGGGAGAGTGTTTTCTTTAAATTCTCCATCTTAGATGATAAGTGTGCAGCTTGTTTGTTATCTCTACTTGTCCCTGATTAGTTAATCTATTGTGTTGATGGAAGATTTACTTGAGGATTATGTCCTCCCCTATTGTTTTGGGAACTATGTTTGAGGAAGTCATACATCCCATATTTTTTTGATACATTAGTTTGAGCATGGTTATTACCATTGTTAATCCATGTCAACTAGGGTGAGGGATGTATTTCAACAAATGAATTATATGTATACTTAGACATTCTTGGGACTATATTCATCAGTGGGATGCCATTAGTAATCATGTTTTTTATTGTTGTTATTTGTTTGGGAATCCTTGGGTACCCTAGAGTAAAGGTAAGGTTCCTCCCATACTGCTTGGTAGAGGGGTTATTTTTTGTTGTATTTTGATAGCTAGATGATACACTTTAGCTAGGAAGATTGTTTCTACATTAGTATAGGTTAGGAATATAGGAGTCAATGGATCTATGGCTTTGAGGTATGTCTAAATTGTAATGTTTTTTGTGACTATGTAGGGTGTGTGTAATCTTCTGTACATCCTTTAGAACCGGGTGTTAAACAATGACAATGGTTCATTGGCCTCATTTCTAATGGTGGAAAATTGATGGTAAAGAATAGTTGGGTCCACGTAAGCCCAAAATTGATTGATAAAGGTAGTCTCCAAATCTACCCAACTAGTAATGGATCCTATTGGTAAATTCAAATACCATTTGTAGGCCATATTCCTAATGAACTAGGAAACAAACTATAGGCTACATCTCGGTGTTATATTTAGGCTTTCACACAAGCATCTTTGAAGGATTGGATATGCTCCTTTTTACTTCTTGATTCTCCATGAGCATATCCAGGAAAAAATCATTCTCAATTTTTTGGCATATCATGGATGCCACCTAGGATGGTTCCTAGGGGTGATGGGTTTCTTGTGAAAAATTCCATTGGTGGAGGTAGATTGGGTTGAAATGGTGGTGGTACTAGTGGAAATCCAAGTGGGATTACTAGTGGTGCAACTCTATTTCCTCATATCATTCTAGGTTGGGTAAGAAATCCGAGTTCAAAAAATGGCCCCTTGCGAGGAGTAGATCTCAAGATTCGTTCAAACCAATCGAGCGAGAAAGAACCATTACACTCCATCTTGTTTCCTAATAGGCCCTCCTTCTAGCACAAGTTTTGTTGATGTCCAATATGACACATCAATACAAACAAGAATTTAGACAAATAAAGAAGATAACTAGTCATAGAATCAATTATCTTCCAAGGTCATAGGAGTTGGTTTACAACTATGTTGTTTTACTGAGTGGAAAATGTGGCTATAATGTTGAAGGGGATACTAGTCAATGGTAACAAACTAGGTATTTTGATTTCAAAGGTCCTAACTAACAAAAAACTTTAAATAAAAAGAAAAAGATATTCCAAGGTTTTTAGTAGAAAATGTGAACAAATATTTTAGTACTTCTTTATCTAGACATGCAATTCTCCAATAAGCCTTTAAATTTAAAGTAATAAATGGAATAGCTTGTAATGATTATGCATTTAAATTGATCCATAGTGCAAATTTAATCAACATATTCAGATTCTTTCCTCACAACATCAAAACCCATAACAAGATTTATTCTATTAATTTATTAAAGAATTGTATATCAATAAAAAATAGGAAAATACCATTCACAACAACACCAAAGATATATTTGAATCCGACTCCTATTTATTTTAGTCAAATAAGTAGCATTTACACCTAACAAACTTCACTGGTGCATGAAAAAACTATTGTCTTTGATATCACTTCCTAAAACTAACTTAGAAATTTAACTAAGGGTAGAAAGATCATAAATTGTTCTAGCCTAAGGATTGGAAATCATACTCCAATTTTCCAACCTTTATAAAGAGTAAATTATTACAATATATAGTCATTGCAAATCATATTTCCGTCCAAAATGAAACATGGAATCCAAAAAATTAAGGCACTCAACATGCAGATCCAAAAATATAGGCATGACTAAGTGGAACTAGAGTGGACACTGGCAAGGACTGGCTACTAAGTAAAGTGGAACCTTTTTCCAAATATGATGTAGATGATCTTCAATTCAACTACAACAATATCCTATTTTATAGGAAATTCTCAAAAAGTGGCATCTTTCTTTATTCCAGGTCAAGAAAACATATTCTAGTTTTCAAATTTTAAAACTCATTGTGTCTTATGTTGTTGATGCTCTTTGAAAATGGCTAACACTTGGGTTAGCACCTCTTTATTGGGCCCATTCACCCAATCAATTCTGAAAGTTTCTTTTCTCAAAATAGGTCTCAGCCACTACAACTGTATTCTTCGGTTGATGAATGTCATTCCTGACCCATTTTATGGTGTACTTAATGTTCATCAACTTGTCTAAAATGTATTCTTCATCCCTATTTTCAACCTTTATTATTCCATCCGACTTATTATTCCATGTGTCCTTAATGACCTACAGTGTATCTAGCTTATGACTTGGCAACAAGAGATTTTGACTAATAACTATGGTGATGAAACTCTAAAATAGGAATTTTTCTTCACACAAATCCTTTTGTAACTTAAGCAATATTATCATGTGTTCAATTATTAATTCCATATGGAATAATAACACCTTAGTACATTTATCAAGATAACTAGAGTCTTCATCTCCCAATACTCTAGACTTGTTGAGTTCTTTCGTGCTCATCTTATTCATTCCCTTGAGTTGCTTCAAATACTCTCTATATTTTTCTTATTCTTTCCATATTGTATTTGTACACTGCTCCAATTTCTCTTCCAATGAGCCGGATTCCTCATAATTTTTATATCCTATGGCTAGAAGTTTATTTATTTTTCCCTTAAATTTCTTAATCCACCTATCAAAGAGGTGAGCCTTCTCTTCTATTTAGTGAGGTCATCTACTTCCTTCTTGCTCATTAGTACTAGTACTTCATATGAAGATGAATACTCCGAAGTGGGGGAAGAAAGGTCCTTCAAGAATCTCTTCAGTTTCTCAATCTGAGCTTTTAATTCATCCTTTGTTTGCTTGTCCTTCTCCATCCTTTCCTTCATTGAATGGGTTGCCAAATCTATAAGGAACATTTGTTGGCTATAGGTTTTCATACCAAAGTTGACCATTATTAGTTGATAATTTGATGCTTGGAGCTCTCGGTCATCTTTTTCCACTAATGGTGTTGCAATTTTAGCCACCAACTCTCCCACATCATTTATTCGATCTAAGTGTATGGTTCTTGAATTCTTCTTTGGCTTCATCTTTTCAACTTCCTTCATCATTTCCTGCCAACAAAGGGGTTGAGCCACAACCTATTGTGTCTTATCCAAGTTCAATCTTAACCATGTGGGATCCCCTATGGTTTTTTTCATCTGTTGTTCTTTTTGAGGGGTCTCCCTTAGTATCTCCTCAATTGGTTTCCCTATGTCAATCTTTCTTGATGAGGAAACCTTTTCTTTCTCTACCCTTTCCCTCTCAACTTTCTCATTTTCTCTCTTTTCTTACTCAACCTATTGTTTTTGAGCTTTCTCTTATTCCATATTTTTCCTTTGAGCTTCCTCTTGCTCAACCTTTTCTTTCTTAGCCCTATCCAAGGTAGCTTATCTCTCATCACTCTCAATTATCTCTCATTGGTTGTCCTCGATGAGAACATGCTCTAGGTTCTCTGCTCCACCATTCACCTCCTCAAAATCAATATCCTTAGCTATCTTTAGTTCCTTGAACCTTGTTCTCTCAGGAGACTTGGTTAGCTCATCTTCTTCACCACCCTGTTCCTTCTCTTCTTCTAGGGGAACCCCTTTAGTATTTGATAGTGAAGGGGATTTTGTAACATCAATTATTAGTGTCTCTTTGTCTTCTTCTATTACTTGTCACATTTTCTGACAAGTGTTGGTGGTGGGTTGTTCTGAAGTAGTACCCTCAAAAGGGTATAAAATTGTTATGGACTACACTCCCAACCCAAAAAAAACTCCTATAGATGTAGCCAAACATGTCACAAAGTCCTTTTGGAAAGCCTCTACCACCTTCTCCATTGTCAGGTCCTCCTCAACTTTTTGATGTGGAGTCTTCTTTAAAATTTTATATTCCCTAGGGCTTGTGGTAGAAGATGTTATTTCCTTGAAGTCTTTTCTCTTCCTTGAAGATCTAATTTGGTAAGTCTCGATAGGGAGCTCAATCCACTTGAGGCTCTTTTATACCACTATTGTAGAGACTTCACAATGGAACACTCCTCCTTTTCCATCTAGTTGATGGGATCCAAAGCACTAGTTCCAACCTGATCTTTATCATATTGAGGATCAAGTGTCAATCCATAATCTGGCATCCCCTCTGGTATATCTCCTTTTATTTTGAAATCTCTTATATGTGGGATTGTCAATCTTTCATATCTTCTCTTCCTCACCTCAAATGCATCTTGTAAATCAGTCCAAAAGTCTTCAATGTTGGGCTTATGGTGTGATAAAAGAGATACATACAAGTTATTCATTTTACCTTTTAGGTTGAAATCCTTTCTCATAATATATTTCTTCATGTTTATAGCATGTAACTCCTATGTGGTTATTTTAGCAATTTCTATTAATGAACATGAGTAAAAACAAAGCTCAAAGGGATATTTCATGCCCCCTACCTTATGCTTTCTAGAAAAATTTGCATTAATTTCCATCATTTTTCTAGAAAATTCAATCAAAATTAGCTTGTCACTACAACATCAAGGCAACAAGAGCAAGGCCTTATCATAAACAAATATCCAAATGTATGTAGACTTGGGGTACTGTATGAACCAGTTTCCCTAATCATCAACCAAGGCCATTACCTTCTTTGACAACATGAATCCATTGTCACCTATCAATTGGTTGATCACTGCATATAGGAAAGCATCGTTTATTCTTTTGAAATGTTTTTCTACTTTCATATGGTCTAGCTGATCATAGTATTCCAAAATCTTACTTTTTCTAGGTCCTTCTCCACTAACACCCATAATATTTAGCCCTAGGAAGTTCCCCATCCTTGTAGCACAATAGATGATGTATGAGGACATGAAAAATTCCTTGGAATCCTTTACCTTAGTGATTTGATTTTTGATAGTTTCAAAGACCATTTTCCCCCAATCTAAATAAAAATCCCCTTTCAAGATGAAATATATGAAGTAGAACATCCAAACTTCATACATATGAGAGTCCTTGTTGCCAAATTCCCTACATAGTAATGTGATAATGTCTCCTATCTTAGAGTAAAAATCTGACCTCCTGAATTTAGTGGGATTCTTAGCGATGGATTTCCTTTCTATTTTGAGCCAATTCTTGTTTAAATACCTCTGATGGGTATTGACATCTGCCTCATGCTATTGAATTTCCTAAGCCTCAATTATGGTTATGGGATTGGGTCGTGGAGGCAAGTCAAAAACTAACCTTATCATTGCTAATTTTAAGTCAATAGTTTCATTCCCCCAATGGTCAATGCATTTTCTCTTGATTGGATTATAGGCCTTTGCTACCACCACTATGAATTTTGGGCACTGGAATACCACCAAAAATGAGGTAACATGAGCCAAACCTAAGGTATCTATTTTCTTATCCCTAGGAAAGGCATCTTTTTGAAAAAGTATCTTCACGACATTGGAGGTGAATTTGGATACTACTAGGACCCCCTAAAGCTTGTACTCCATTATGAAAGGAAATTATTCAGGCTTCACTTTCTTGGATTTTGTCTCTTTTTCTACCTCCTCAGCACCAAATTCCTCGCCTAATTCAGACAAATAGTGAAACTGAAGAAAAAAAATTACCATCACAATTCTATAAGGATCATTCATAAAATTGGCCATAGAGTGAACCTTCAATTATGTGATATCGGGCTTTGAAATCCCATAAGAACATCCTAAAAATACAAAGAAGTTTTTTATCTTGTTGGGAATCAGGTTCGAGAATGGACCTATGAACTGGATTGTAAATCAAAGAGTCCAATCAAAACCCATAGATTCAATAGGACTATTCATTAGACTAGTGAAGATCAAAATCAGGAATAGACTCAGGATCTGAACCCTCTTAGTAAAATGTAGTTGGGATTCAAGGTCCCAAAAGGTCTCACAGTGCGTGGGTGTCGAGGTCAAAACTGACCCTCAAATTGAGACCTTTGATTCCAAGTCTGATTGGGATTGGAAGTCCTAAACAAATTAGTTGTAAGGAGAGCCTTCGACTTCATGGAGACGTGAAGGACTATAACATTAATCTTGTTGAAAGTCAGGAGTGGGTTCACACAAGAGATTTATACTTTTAACAAAGGGGACCATCAAAACTTCAGATCATGCAAGGATGGTAAAATGTATTTCCAAAAGGATTTAGAGATCGATATTGAGAACAAATCCTAGATTAGGCCAAACCAATAGATGGTCCAAGCGAAACTCTAAGTCTTGAATAGAAGAAAAGGAAATTTTGATAAGTTATGAATTTGGTGAAGTCGAGCTTCATATTTTATGATTGAGAAGTGATCCTAGAGTTTGATCATCATGCAAAGGGGAAGTGTAGGGTTGTGAACCCTGTGAGGAAATTTTCAATGAATAAAAAAAATAGTCCAATAGGTCAAAACTATCATATGAAAACCCTAGTTGAACCCTAGGGTACAATAAGAAAAGGAAATCTTATAAGAAAAAAGGCATGTCAGGGTTAATAAACCCGACCAAAAAATAATTGGGATCTTTAATCCATAACTCAAAAAGGGGCACCATCAAATGAGAGAAAAACAAAAGTATAAATGGGAAAAAAAACACAAGCACATAAAAAAGGGAAATAAGCAGGCAAAAACAAAAACCAAGAAAACAACAAAAGTAAGAAAATAGAAAATGAAGAAAAAATGAAGAAAAAACCAACCTCGAGACATGAAAAGGGTGAGAAACTAATAGGAAATCGATCACACCACTCCATAATGCAACAAATACTCTATGAGAGCCCCACAATCTAAATTCGTAATAGCATTATCCAATTGTGACCCAATTCGAGCAAGAAATCTAATTATAAATTGGCCCCTCATGCGAACCAATCCACCATTAATGTGGTTGGTGATCAGAAGTTTGGGGTTGGGGTGAACACAAGAAATTGGACCATATGGGGAAGGTTTGATTAGGACCTCCATCCTCGAGTGGATTGAAGTAGGTTAATAGAAGAAAGAACATAAAGTGAGGGATGAAAATTAGATTTTGAATCTAGGAAATTTGATTCCAAGATTGGGTTTAATCCTTGATCCTACCACAAGAATTAAAAGAGGGGGTGGGAACAGAAAGTGGACTCAGACCTTTTAACAAAAGGTCTGAAGTTTGAATCAGGACCCGATCCTTGATAGGACAACAAAGAAGTGGGATTGGGGAACCAAATCTAACTTGGAACTTTTAAGAAAAGGTCCAAGATCTGATTTAGACCCAAATCCTAATGAGACACAAAGTATATAGGGCCAGGGAACTAGCATGGACTTGGAACCTTCCAAGAAATGTCCAAATTTCATATTGAGACCCGAAACCTGCTAGAGACAAAACAAGCAAAACAACATCTAGGGAAGAAAACAACCCACATAAATAGAAGGAACCCAAAAAAAGGAAAAAACAAGAGAGAAAAACAGAAAGACAACAATGGGGGGTCCATTTTGACCATGAAGAAAATGGGTGGTTATGCAAGGCATAACATGACCTTTGTTAGTTGTATGTAGGGGATATAAATTTGATCTTGTAGAGGAATTATAACATATTCTAGGTATATTTATTATATATTTTCTCCTTATTTTACTAGTAATAAGATGACATGAATTCAAAAAAAATTTAGAAAAGGAAATTTTATACATATAAATATATGCTTGTGCAAGAGAAAATGAACTTGGTTGAGTATACTTACCTGTGAATAAAATCATTTAAAATCTTTATTTTGTCTATGTAGGACAACAAAGAAAATAAGTCAGTATATATGTATTATTATTATATTGACAATCTTATTATTGTTCTAGTTTTATATTATGTCACAATTAAGGGAAGAAATTTCAAGTTTAGGGTGAAACAACTATAAATGGTTTTATTGAATCATTTATCTTATTGGTTTGAAATTAATAGAAATATTCTTATTTATTCAAAAACATAAATATATGAATGATATTTATATATAAATAGATATGTATATATATATATAGATACATAAGTGTGTATAGTCTATTTTGGATATATTTGTAAATATGTATGAAAAGCTTGATGCCTAGATTGGTTATTATGGCTGTGAGTAATTAGATTTTACTCAAAGCTTTTATTATGGCATATATTACATAGATATGTGATTATTCTTATAAAAAGAAATAGATAACATGGTTTACCTTCATTTTTCATAGTAATTTATTCTCTTGAATGAATCCAGAGAGAAAACACAAAAAAACTAGAAATATATAATGATATTATTGTGTTCAATCAATATGAAAGTGGATAAAATTTTTTATTTATCAATATTTACAAGTTCTCAAGACCTTTTAGTAATAGTCCTAGAATCATGAGTCCATGGTAGGAAGGTGACACTATCGGAAATGTGCTTTAACCTATAAAAGAGTTAAATGTTGTATGTTGTGAAATTTAGGGGAGTATTTATATTCATGAAGTAATTGTAAGGACATATGAGCACATGGTAGTAGGAAAAATATGTGAATTTCAAGTATGAAAAGTAGAAGTTTTTTGTTAGAAGTATAATTCAATAACTTTCCATCTATTGAAAATATCTAAATAAATACATATTTGGTCTTAAATATTAATAAAAAATTAGATGATTAGTAAAATGAGTCAAATATGTGATAAACCATAGGATGGATATCATTTCAATTTGATTTAGAGGTGTGTGAACACACAAATACATTTACTATGGAAGTTTCTTTTATTTTAAAAAATATGGCCAAAGTGATGCAAAATTCTTTGCTTGCATTTCCATTCACAGTGTTCTAGATTTCATAATAGAGAAATAATGGTCATACTTAGTTAGAGTAAATTCTAAATTTGTATGGTCAATTGGATTATGTAGGGAACAACAATAAGACTCATATGTAATGAAACTTTTTGGTTTCCTCTATCTATACTCTTCATGAAGGATAGGGCCACTTCTAGATGGAAGGTCTATGGGGGACTGTCAGTTTGTGGTTGGAGGAAAAGCACTTGGGTGATGATCTCCCTCTTGCACATGACTTACCAAGACTTGTGAGATAGATGTAGGATTCTAGATAAGGAATATTTTATAACACATACTGGTGTAATTGCAAACATGTTGCTTTAATGCAATGCATGTATGTAATATGAAAGAAAATTATTGTCATAATTTCTATGTTATAATTTTTCATTTCAAATTCAATTATACTTTGTAATGATTGTTGTTTCTACTTTAATATTTTTCATGTAAAAAAATGAATTATGAAAAAAAACATCATTTTTAGCATGTGGTTATTTGCTTTCTTGTTAATTCACAAGTAATTCTAGTTATGATGGTTGATGTTGTTACAAGATAATCACAATGATTTCTTGGAGTGGATTTTAGAGTCAACCTCTTTAGCTTCTGAGAAATTTAGGAGGAATAGGTTCTTATCCAAAACCAAACAAGATGCTTCCCAAATATCTATAAACATGCTCTAGAGTAAAAATACTAAACATGCACAACAACCCTAGCCAAGACAATCCTAGGTGCACTCTATACCCCGAGTTGGAAACACTCTAAGTTCCCCCTTCTCCAATGCTCACAGCCTACTAAACCAAAATGTCACTCTCAATAATATTTCTATAAATTTCTTCTCTTCCCCCAACTTACCCCAATAATTAGTTTATTCATGGTTTATAAATAATTCAAAGGTTTGTTCCAATTGTCACATCCCTTTAAAATAATACTACACTTCTTTTAATAATCATCTAGTGAAATAATAACTCTATTAATTTATTTCAACTTGTTTACAAATTTAGTATATTTTACATTCTTTTTACCAAGAAAAAGTCCCATAACAATACAAGTAATGAACACATCCACACAAGAGAACACAAACTTTACATGTAAATTGAAAAGGGAAAAACCACAATGAGAAAAGTTTCTTGGATCTATTACCCAAATCCAACCTCACAAAATAATGTAGATCTTACAATAATTTTGTAGGTACAAACCCACATGAATTACAACCCTGAATGGAGATACCAATCCCCTTGAATTTTTATTTGTAGGTACCAACCTATAGGAGACACCAATCCCATTGGATTTTGATTTGCAAGCACCAACTACAAGAGACTCCAATCCCCTTGAATTCTTATCTGTGGGAACCAACCTACATGAGACACCAATCCCCTTAGATAGAGCTTCAACACAACCACTGAGCACTAACTTAGATCAAGAGGTTCCAACCTCACATTACAAAAATAATATGGATTTTTTTTCAAATATCAATAGGAAAACACATACTATATCTATGTGAACATGATATTTTAATTTTTTTCAACTCACTTAACTTCTCTTCTGAACTCACACACCATACACTCACACATTTCACACACCCTTGGTTTTCATGAAATGATAAAAAATATATATATCCATTCCATAATGTTATAAACATCTTGATGTTGGCCTAGAATATTTTAACATCATCCACAATTAGCCATGTCGACCAAAGAAAAAACTTTAATTCAAAATGATATGAAATGTGTAGTTGGCTTGACCCTAAATCAAATGCATTATTATAGGAGTAAAATGATGTCATGCACTTCATACCATGATCTTAACTAGTCCTATTTTTCCTTCACACACTTCCTCTAGCTAGTGCATGATTCCTTTCTTTAGCACAAACCCTCAACCATCTTTCACATTTATTCATGAATTATAGTCTTCAAACTAACATTTCTAAATGCTTCATCTAAGAACCAATTATTATGAAAATCAAGAAACTTACATATCTTTTGAGTATATTTACTAATCTTCAGAACCACAAGCAATAATAATGAATAGTAGTAGAATACATCACCAAAAACAATGAAACTTCAATATAGTGCATATTCTTCTTCTGAGAAACAAACCTCAAAAAATTACTGCAAACACTTCCAGACTTCCACAAACGTAGTAGAAATACAAGAACTATTGATTCTGGTATATATTCAATCTTCACATGTTTTTTTTTACAATAATGATAACATTAACATTTGTAGCTAGCCAAAATGTAATTAGTCGATCGAGAATCGTAACATCTCATATTCATCTATTGTTATGGAAAGATTCTAACTACCAATTGTTTGCTAAAACTAACTAACTCATTTTTATTCTAGGGTTTCCAAATCGATTTCAACTGAATCAATTTAAATTTCAACTAACTTCTAAGTTTTCAGTTTCAACTAAATTGAAACAACTAAATGATTTCACCAAACATTTCACATAAGACAAATAATTAATTAACTGTCAACAAGGGTTTCGTTTTAAACAAAATAGTAATTTAATATTCAATAACTAATTTCCATAATTTTCCATCTCAACTGAATTAAACATTTAACTATCTAATTGAACAACTACAAATTCTTACAATGAACATTTAACTTAAAATAATATGTATTTCTTTAATGAAAGTAAACATTAATTGACAAATGTATGTACCTAGAATTAAGAGTGAGGAAGAATTACATTTGATTGCATCTCAATGTTGATATACATGGGAATATTAATCAATGAGGAAAAGAGAATTATCATCAGGGGCTTTACCACCCAACCAAGACCTACTGGTCTCCTGAGTTTCTTCAATTTAAGAACCCAACCCTTCATGAGGGAAATCAATAAGGATCAAATTATCATCATGCCATTCTGAGCTTGGTGTCATGAACCCATACCACTAGTCGATCCCTCCTCTATAGTTACCTCCTCACCAAAAGGATCATTCTGACCAAAATTATATCTGGTTAATGATAGCTAGCCAATGCCTAACTGGCGTCATACCTTGGCCAAGGAATTTTTATATTTCTGGCACTCCTATGTCATCAACACTCTCACCTTTGCTCGACATGATAACACTTATCTCAAGGTCTAATTTTACTATATCATGTTTGGCTATCATTTTTCTCTTTGGTTGAGGTTAATTCTTAACCATAGGATTTTATATTTCAATGACACATTATAACACTTGGTTCAAGTTTTATATTTTCAAGACATGTTTCTAAATCTTTCTTCTAGATTTCAGATTTAGCAATTTATGTTAGATAATAAAAGAGAGTGAGAGTTGGTTCATTATCAATTCACACCATACGAGCATTCAATTTCCTTAGACTCATTAAGAGTAAGAGAAAGACTTGTTTTCCAGGAAGTTTCCTATTCAGATTTTTAGAGATGAACAAGGAATAAGAGGCTCTAGCAAATCTTTCCTTTCCCAATATTCAAGGCCTTATGTTTTATTTACTAAGCTAAGCAGGAAGCACTTAAACAACTCTGATAATGGTTACTTATAGATCAGGTTTAAGCCAAAGTCTAGCCCTACTATTCTGACATGATCCAATTAGCATTGAGGATTTTAAGTTTAAACATTTGTACATTCCTTTAAGAATTTGATGAGCGAAAGATTTGCATAGATTGAAAATCTAAGTAAAAGAGAGAAGAAGAGAGGATTCTTGGCCTCATCAAACAAAATAATCTTTTCCAAATGTTTTCAAAAAGTTCATTCAAGATTCAGTTTCAAAAGTATGATAGTTGACAGAGGTTACTTGAATGCAAGAAAAGGTCAGGATTTGGTTTTCCACATAGGTAAATCTTTTATAGTGTGACCTTAGATAATAAATTAATACCAAAATTTCTTTACTTTTGGAAATATGAGAGGAATTAGAGAGTTACTTTTCTATTCAAAAGAATTCACTTTACTGGATTCATCGCTACAAAGATAATCATAGAATTAGTTTCGCATGACTTGCCTGTGAAGAAAATTTGAATCTTGGAAGCTCTAAACTTAGATATTCTGAAATCACATCAAACTATAGACCACCATTATCTTCAGAAAAAAGAGAGATATATTTGCAAACTCAAGAATTAGGAATCACCAGCTCTTGAGAAAATGATACGCAGGTTACTTTCAGACTCAGCCATGTCTAGCTCTCATAGTGGATATTCAAAAATTGTCAATTGAAGAAGTCGCCACAAATAAGGAGAAGTGATAGATGTAAATGGAATGAGCTTAGACCTTAAAATTTTGATTACACACAGAGAGAGAGAGAGAGAGAGAGAGAGAGAGAGAGAGAGAGAGAGAGAGAGATTCTGTTAAAGAGTGATTGATAAAGAGTAGAGGTAGATGGATGAATTGAAAATAGAGTTGACTAACTTAATGTCTGAGCAGAACAAGAAAGATAATATAGAGGATTTCTCGAAAACAATTGCCCCAAGAAAAACATCAGAGCTCAAAGCAAATGGAAGAAGAGATGATGAACCCCCAAAAGAGAACTTAAAAACAAAAAACCACCATTCAACCTCCATTTCCAAGAATCCCTTTGACTGCCCTTGTCTTGGGCATTTCAACATGTGATATGGTGAGCGAACGGAAGTATCCACCTCCAAAACTCCGACGCCATTCCCATTTCATTTTAATTTTTATGTTAAGCCTATCAAAGGTTTCAAATTTAAATTGATGGAATTCAATTAATATCTTTTATTATTAATTTAATATTTAATTACCACTTGCAAAAATATATATATACCAAGAATGGTTCACTCAACTATAAGGAGGATATAACAAATTTTTTAATTATATCTATTGTTTTAATTTAGTATTTAATAGTCAATTGCAATCTCCTTAAAAAGGTGATTATTGATATTCTAGATGCGAAAAAATGTATAGATTGATCCTATACACCTGATCCTGATTTACTAACACTAGTTTGTCTAGAATCATCTCCTTTACTAATTATTTAGTTGAATAATTTGTATTTGATTAAATTCATCATATTTCATCTCTTAATTAATTAAATAAAATTTATTTGATTAAGTCATTCTCTCCTATTAATTAAATAAATCATTTTATTTAATTAATCCTATAGTCCCCCTTTTAATTAAATAATCTAGTTTATTTAGTTAATCTCTAAAGTCACCTCCCTTAAATTAAATAAATTAATCTTTATTTGATTTAATCTAACACCACTATCTTTAATTAAATAAATCAAACCCTTATTTAATTAAGTCTAGATCATTTTCCTCTCATTTTGATTTAAATTAATCCAAAGTCTAAGTCAAATTGTCAAATCAACTAATTTTCATCTTAATTAATCAAATCCTGATTAATGCTAATCTTAATCCATCAAATCCTCTATCTTTTGCAACTTGCTCATGAAAATCATTTTAATTGACTTATTAAATCTCTATTTACTTTCAAAAAGGCATCAAAGAGGGAATATTCTACAAATTCAAAAAATCCCTCCAAAAAGGTTTGTACATCCAAGAAGACATTTAAAACCTCTTACCTGTCCTTTGCCTTGAGCCAAGTGGCATTAACTCCACTTCTTCTCTCCCTCCAACTTGTCACTTCTCCAAATTTGAAATTCCACCTAATATCATTTATGTGCACAATGACCAAAATGTGCTCCACCTTTGTCCACTCACATGTTGACAAGTGGCTTAATGTTATTGGTTGGTCTTTTATCCCACATTCATCCATTTTGTCTCTTCCTCCATCATTCTCTTCTATAAATAAGAGGCTCTCATTTGGATTTTTGATCCACAACTTATGCAAAGTCATTATCTTGATATTTTGAATTTGCTTATCCATTGTTCATCCATTTTCATCAAGTTTTATACTTTTATAGCTAAGTTATTGCAAATTTTATCAAGAATCTTCATCAATCATCATCAAGTTTACAAGGGATTGGGAAAGGGCCATTTTCCACATCAAAATGGCACCAATTCCCCCATGGGATTAAGACTTTGTTTATTTTGAGCAAGATTAACTAGTTTTTGTTTATGTTCTTCATTTATTTCTTGTTCTTGATATCTCAAATGAATTTCATGGGGAATGTTGTTTCTAACTTGCACATTGGGCTAATTGTGTGTTTGTTATTTGTGTTTGTGCAAGTCTGGGATCACCATTCACATTTTGGCTCTAGAAGGAGGGTGGATTTGAAGAAATTAACACATTTTTTTAAGAAATTCTGTTGTTTTTTGTTGATTTTTTGTGTCTACAGGAAAGTGCACCACTAACAAAGGAATTGCATTACTATCAGTCCCACGGTGCTATATAGCGACATTGCCAAACTACAAACTGCGATGTTGTGTTCTTCCCACCAGTAAATTTGAATTCCAAACTACGATGCTTTACCATTTTTATGTCAACCAGTCATCCAAACTCCAAAATCCACCATTGGTCAAAAAAACGACACATATGCAATCACTAGTTTTTCTATAGTTTATCACTATTAGTCCCAGCGGTGCCATACAATGACAGTGACTTCTTTAAATTGTACTGCCATCACAGTCTGTGTCGTTGGAGTTGGGTAAAAGGAAGTTTTCAAATTAAATTCAACATTTTCTTTTTCATTTTGATTAGTTTTAATTCCTAATTGGTTTTTTTGGTCTTTGTTTCTATAGTTTTAACCATTTTTGTAGGTTGGCTTGGTCAAAAAGTGAAGGGAGGAAAAAAAGACAAAGACTTATATGGCATCTTCAATCTATTGTATCAAGTGTTTTCAATTTTTTTGGAAGAAATTATAATTCCATTCTAAGGATTTTCCATCTTTCAAGCTTTAGGACTTAATAAATTTCATTCAGGCTCTAAAAAGAACAAAAAAAAGGGATTAAAAAGAACCTTAAGCAACTTACTAGATTTTGTTTTGGACTTAACAATTCAACAAAAAAATCTCACACTTCAATTTGGTGCTTAAAAAGAATCAAATTTTTTCTTTAAAGGATTAAAATTAACATGTTCCTTTTATGTTGTGTAATCCCTATCCAAAGTAATATCATTTAAAAAGATGTATGCACTTCTCTCATGCCTCACGATGATCTTGAAAATCAAAAGGATTTTTGTGATATTAAGTTGTATAAGTGATTAACTCCACACTTCAATTTGGATTCTTAAAATTTAACAAAATCTTGCTAGTGTGAGTGGAGCATATCACGTGTGTTCTCTCTTTGTTTCTCAACAAAGATTAATCAAACCATGGATGTGCTTTCTCACTTTTGTTTATCCTCAGAGGGCCTGGCTGGTGGGAAAAATTAATCACCTTAGGGAACGACCCAACTGGGAACACACTAAAGCCAAGAGACTTCCAACCGATATATAAGTATGGGTACTTGAGGAAAGTTCAAGGATCACAAGGATTGTTCTGAAAAGAATGGAATCAATGGTCTCTTTCCATATGGATGATTCCCCATGAATAGAATTCCTTTACTAGAACCTTTTGTTTAGAAGTTCAAATCCTTGTCTATTTGTTGGTGCAAGAACGATCATTCTGAAGTTGTCCCACATTTTTATAGCTCTTAGTAGACATGAGAATTATTCCATGGGAGTTTCATGGGTATTGATGCTTGGATGACTTGAGAATTGTGTGTCATGGAGGGGAGCTAGTGTGGTTAAGCATCTAATCATCCACTAAGAGTAGGTGTAGCTAGATTTATCCATGTGGGAACTCAACAAATATTGTCTCATTTTATCCTAGGATTGTGCATCATTTTGGAATCAAAACACTTTGCTTGGATCTAAAACATTAGAAAACACACATTTAACATGAACATAAAATTTCAAACCCTTTAGGAGAAGCAAATACCTTTGAAAAAATATAAGTGCTATTGCTTGCCCTAGGGATTCTATCCTTAGAGGCTTCTAAGTATTTAAATTTACATCTTAATTTTCTCTTACTAAAGTCAACATTTAGGGAACTTTTTCCTTGATTTCCTTGACTTCCACATAATGCACTTTGTGGGATGACAAGAAGTTAGGACATTAGACATCTAGTTTGAAAATTAAATCAAAAGAGTGTTTGTGGTAAAAGGAATTCATTAAGCAAAGCTAAGAAATAATTGAACCCCACACATGTGCTCTTTCAAATTATTTCCCAAAAGATCAAAATCTGAAAGCCGAATTCCAAAGGTCTTAGTGAAAAAGTTCGCAAGAAATGTTTGTCTATGCTTTACAAATTTAGAGAAAGATTGGCATTCAACTTTTACAAATGTGCATCAAGGAAAAATCCAAATTTTTATTCATTTTACTATTGTCAAAATACAAGTCTCTTTCAAATGTTTGAGTATCTCACATAGGAAGTATTGCATGTTCTTCAACACTGAGGTCTTGTAAACAAGTATTTTTAGGTTTATTTTAGGATCAAAACCAATCACTTTCATCCATCCTCAAAACATCAATAAAAAATAATCTCACCAAAAACTCTTGGAAATCTTGAAAAAATCATACATGCTAGGCTTTTGGAAAATCCTCTAGATCAAATCCAAATCATCTTGTTTGATTAGATGTGTGTAGATTCATCCTTCTCCACATATTTAGTCAAACTATCAAATCCTTGTGAACAAGTCTATCCCTTGATAACATCCAACATTTTGTGTTTTATGAGTTCAAAATCCAAAATCAAATCAAACCAAAATCATCTTGTTTGGATAGGTGTGTATAGATTAATCCTTCTTTACACACTTAGTCAAATTATCATCTTGTGTATGAGTTTAATCTAGGACAACATCCAACCTCTTAGAGTTTATGAGTTCACTATCCAATGCAAATCTAATCAAGCCAAAGTCAAGATCAAATCAAACCATATAAAAAGTACAAAGTCCCAAAGTCTAGTATCTCCTTCAATATTTCTTAAAGAGTTCAAACATTCACACCATCCATCTTTCATTTATCTCATCATCACATCTTGATCCTTAATCATCCTATATTTTCTGTTTTGTTCCTAAAGTTAGATCAATCTAAAGAATTAGAGGTTCATCTCACACATTCTTGAAAATTGATCCCTATTTTATGGTGCAAACTAGACCACATCACAAGAAGAAAATGGAAACCAACAAAGAAACATCAACTTTGAGTGACTTGAGCCAAAATGCTCCTGAAATGAATCCCATGGGATCAAGCAATCCCCTAACTAATCTTCCTCTATCATCAAAAAATCCTCAAGAGGAAGGTCAAGTGGAAGATGTCACCAATAATGTCTTAGGGATGACACAAGATGAAATCATTGAAATGGTTCAAAATCCCAAAACTCATAGAATTTTCAATACCATGATGAGGCTCAATCCCTCCCAGTACATGCTAGAATTTGGAAAAGAAGGGGCTAAACTCCCTTCTAACCATGATGTGAGCACTCTTATGAAGAAACCTCTTGGGATTATGCCCCCGATCTCATCCACACCTCCATTTCAAAGAATCACTCAATCCATCCCCCAAATCGCATCATCCATTGCTCCAACTCAACCAATTGTCAACAAGGGAAGCTCATTGCTTCATGCACTTCAAACATACCCGCTTGTGAACAACCAATATTTGGATGTGAACACCATCTTGGGTCAATCTATCCCATTGTACCCACTACACCCATAAATTCCACTCACCTTTCATGACCCCAATGACACATCCTCTTTTCATGCAACAATAGCATACCCTCTCAACACACAAACCTCTCTCCCTATGACTTTGTAAGGAGAAGGTGGATTATTTAGACAAGGTGGAATCTTTGACCCTTCATCATTATCATTTCCTAAAGGGAATACACCACCCATTTTTCCACCACTTCCACCTTTTCCATTAACTTCCACACCACCCCTTGGTTTAGGCCTTCCCCCTTTACCAACCATTAATCAACAAAATCTGAACAACCCCCTAATCATAAGTCAAAACATCATACCAAATCCTCCCATTTTTCCATTGATATCACAACAACAGGTGGCAACCATCCAAACAACACAAGAAATCAACACATCATCTACCATAACCCAAATATCTCAAAACATGGTCTCCCAAGGACCAAGCATATCAATCACACCATCCACTACACAAATCCCTATCATCAATACAACAATACCTCTCATCACAAACACACAACCTTCTGAATCTTCCACCACCACCACCACCAAGATCAAATGCGGCCAACCAATATAGCATCATGTTGCAAGTAGCTCAACAAGATGCCTATCAAAATGAAAAAGTTGCACAACTACTTGCTCAATAAGCGCAAGTGCAATTAGCTGCACAATAAGCACAACAAGCTACCCAAGCTTAAGATTTATTGATAAAATAACAAGCTGCCCAACTTTCCCAAGATACACAAGAAACTCAAGCCACACAAGCTATATAGGTTGCCTAGGATAGACAAGTAGCCCAACAAGAATAGGCTCAAGCTCAAGCCCAATATCAAGCTCATCAAGTGCAAGCGCAAGATCAATAGCAGGCACAAGTAAAATAAAATCAGCAACAAGCATATCAACAAGCCTTGCGATAGTACCAAGCACAACAAGAAGTTTCCCAATTACAAGCCCAACAACAAGCATTGTTGGTACAACAACAATAGGACCAACAACAAGTGTTGTTAGCTCAACAACAAATGCAGACATATCAACAAGCCTTGATCATGTAGTAGATCTTGCAATAAAATCCTGCCAACATACCCAACACTCCACCCATCACTCAAACACCTCGACCACTTCAAAACACATTCACTCCACTTCTTGATTTGCAAGACGACGTGAAAACACAAATCAAAATACTCTCACAACAAGTGCTCCATCTCCATTTAGGAAAAACAACAAAGACACTAACCAACTTGTACCCCTATACATTCAACAGGAGCCTTGCAATGGTACCATTCCCAAAGGGGTTTAAAATCCAAAAATTTGACATGTTGGAACCATAATTTTCATAAAAAAATCTAAGGATTTCATCAATTAAAATTTGAAATTCATACTATAATTTTCATAAAAAGTCACATTTTTTCCATCCATAAGGTCAATTGTACCCTTTACCACTATACCGCTATTGCATTGGACACCCCACATAGCCCTTACATCATACCTCTCTACCGCAGCCCATTACAAAGAAGCTCATGGTATGATAGTATAAGGAGCTAACACTATACTTTGTCACCTTCACCGCTATACCTCGGGGGGTCAAGACATAGCCTACGGTAAAGCGGTATACTAAGGAGTACTATGAAGACATTATGCTATCACAGGAAATCAAAAGGTAACCCGTGGTAGAGTGGTATATTAATATATGTATTGAGGATACACCATGATACCGCAAGAGAGCCAAAGGTAATGTGCAATAGAGTGGTACACTGAAGAGGGATAATGAAAACACACCGCAGTACCATAGGGGAGTGAAAAGTAACATGAGGTAGCATGGTAAATTAGTTGTTGGGTAATTTAAAGCATACTAATCACTTCAATCAACATCGAAATATGAAATTGAGCTCGATACAAAGATTTGAATTGTGTGAATTTATGAGTCGAGAATTAATGCATCTTGGTGTTAAGAAGAATGAAGTAGGTTGATATTTTCCATTCATAACAGCTAAGACCAAGTGCAGATGAGCTCAAAGCGTGGGAGCAAAAGGAATTCTTCAAGGTGAATTATATCACTGGGTAAGCTCTACTCATCACTCTTTGAATTTTATAGAAATGGCACCAAAGAAGGATAAAGTAGGGGTTAAAAAAGATGAAGTCAAAACTAGTAAACCCTCCTTGTAGTCCCCATTGCTTTCTCTATTACCTGGTTCAATTGACAAAGGACCCAAGAAGGTTTTTAGAGATTTAGCTCAAGGGTACAGAGACCCCATTTTTCATCAGTCAATTTCAAACCTCTATTGGTATTTCTATCAAAATAGGAATGATAAGGTCTCATAATCAAACCCATGGACCCTTGATTTAGCTAAACTAATTGTTCCAAATATTTTCATTGATATTGAGCTGATTAAAACCCTATCCCATAGATACCATGCCCCAACTAAAACTGTCAGGATTCCAAATGGTGGGTGCTTAGTTGATGTTTCAAGAGAGGCTATTATCAAGTGTTTTAACCTCAATCAACAAGTTGTAATAGAGGTAAATTTAGTGAAATTGGAGCAGGAGTACGAGAGGATAAGAAGAACATATAGAAGTGATGAGCTCCCCCTACATATGAAGAGGGCTGATAATAATATAATACTCCCCATCCCTTCCTCGAAAATGGAGCCTTTCCCAGTTTTAGATTTTCAGGTTTATTTCAAAAACACTTATCATGCATTGTGTCAAGTATTGGGGGTAGATGTAGAGGAAAGTATGTCAATGGGATTAATGAGGATGCCTATGATTATTCAACACCATGAGTCAAATGTAGAATTCCATTTTGCATCTATAATTGAAGGGAAAATACATGAGGGTTTGTTGTAGGTTAGAGAGGCTAAGGCACCCATTTCCTTTAGGAAGTATTCTTTTTTGTGTCATTTAATCTTATATCAAAATGAAATTAAATGGACTAGAAGAATGAAGTTGTGTACACAAGAGAATGGAGTAAGACTCCCTATACAAATTGGTGTTATATATAGGATAGAAGATGTGCAAAATGTGATTTTTTGTGTTTCAAGATGAATTTGTTGTTAGATTGATTGCTTCCCTTGGTTACCCTACACCAAGGTTACTTGAATCCTTGATTAATATAATGAGGCTTGTACAGTATAAGCCAAACTTTGGTTGTACACATAATTATGCGGATTGGTTCTTTATGCCACAACACACTATTATCAAGCTATACAACTGCAACCAAGCACCACACATTTTTCCCAAATTTTTAGTTACAAGGGTATGTTTTCTAGAATTCATGTGGAAAATGCTTTGGTTGGAGCATGAATTGATGAGAAATCAAAGAAAAGGAATATTTTTGCTTGATTTAATGGTTTTTGAGGAATTTTCTATTGGATTTGATATGTTGGAGGAATTGTAGAGGTTCATGGGGGTTAATTATCCCCTCAAGTCTGGAAAGGAGAGAGTATGTGACCTAGAGGGTCATATTAATATGATTAGAAGGACCTTGTTGACAAAGAGGGCCATATCTCATGAATTTGACCTTGAGGAGGATGTCATAAGGAATTTTGTATATCTTGTTGATGTAATCCAAACTAGGAAAAGTTGGATAACTATGATGCCATGGGAAAATAGGAAGAAGGAGAAGAATAAAAGTTTCAAAGGGTTTTTTGCAAATGAACCCAACCTTTTAAAAAGGATGCACATGATCCTTGAAAATTTTGATGAATTATACAAAATGGCCGAAGATGAGGGTTAATTCCACTTCCCACACCTCACCAGCCATCACATGAAGCATCTACATCACAAACACCACCCCCATCACCTACACATTCATCCCCTCCATCTCCTACACATGAACCCCAGACCAAGAGACAAAATATTAAGTCATTGGTTGATTATGGCTTAAGTGATGATGAAGAAGTAGTCATAGCTCTGACTAAAATGAAGTAACAAAGCAACAAAAAAATCAATAGCCTCATGATCCTAAGATTAGGCTTTCAGATGAAGGAGTTGATGAAATTCAAGTGGATGAGAAGGTAGTGGCCTCTCTAAGGTTTATGGAAGATGATGGTTTTATCTATTCCAATGAATTTAAGGATTTTTAGATTAAGATGAAGATGAAAAAATTTGATGAAAGATTAAAAATCAATCTTATAGGACCTAATGAATCAAAGCAGGCTGAAATCTAGGCCCAAATATTCATAGAATTAAATGTTGATTGCATCAATGTCACCCCCTAGGAGGCAAGAGAACTGGTATTGAAAATTGATATGTGTATTATACAAGGGATGGAGCTATCCAAAGTGTTTCTTTTAGACCAGATTAGAGCACAGGATGATCCAATGTTAGTAGTAGAGTTTGATTCAGGGGAAGGGGTATCAAGAATAGGGTACAAACCTACTACCCAAACTCTTTCTTTGTGGAAAAAATAGACGAAAATAAGGAAGCCTTGACTATTGGATGTAGTGCAAGAAATGAGGGGGTCAACTATGGTGAGAACAATGGACACAACTCCCACAGAGGCTACAATTATAGCCATGCATTATACAATTTTCACTAAATATGTGGTAGAAAATATGGAAAAGAAGATTAATGAATATAAGAAGAGATTAAAATTTTCAAATGATGAAGTGAATAAATTGTTTATTGAGAATGTGAAGCTAAAACAATAGTTGCAGCAGGCCACCATAGTAAGAGGAGATGAGTTAATTGTCTATCATCCACTTTTCCAAGAAGAGGATCCACAAATACAACAATTGAAAGATGAAATTGCTAAATTGAAGAAACATAACATGGAAGATGGCAAGCAACATATCATGGAAATTCTAAGGAAGATATTGGAGCATAGAATTGGCATATTGAAGGAAAAGATAGGTGGATTACATGAAAGCTTTAGCAATTTTATTAAAGCTTTGGAACAAATAAATGCTAACTCCCCTATCCTTGAAGAGCTCCAGAAGAGGTGGAAACCAACCTATCACATACTGAATACTCTGTGCAAAGCCACACAAAGGGATCTAGATGCCCTACCAAGACTCAAACCTACACAAGAAATGGTAAAGGGTGTAATTGAAGAATATAAGTATTTGGTGGATATAAGGAAGAAAGTGGAAAGTAGGAGGAATTCCTTTGACTCAATTAAATTCCTCTTCATCCCATCGATATTCAAAGATGACAATTAGATAAAGGGTATGGATTAGTAGAGAAAGGAGTTTGATCAGATAATTCCAAAAGGCTTGACACATGTATAGGATGATGGGGAGATCAATCTTGGAAGACTCCGTACTTTACTTGATGGGATTATCATGTTGGACAGTGGATACACAAAGTTTGTGGTAGATGTTAGAAATATCCTAGATAATAGATGGAAAAGTCATCTCACAAATTTTGCATATGCACAAGAATTCAAATGGCCGAGTGATCTGACAATAAATAAGTGGCAAGAGAAATATTTGGGCTCTAATGAAGATTCATTGAAAGCATCACGAGGAGAAATTATCATATAGTAAAAGCTTTGAATGGGTCTTAGTTGACCACGAGATTTTACTTGAAGATTAACAGATTAGCACACGCGTTTATTGTTAAGTTCTTTTAGTTATGTCTAATTTCATAATTATGTTTTGTTATCAAAAGACATATCCTTTGGCCTGAAGCTTGTTTCCTCTTGTATAAATAGGAGAGACCAAGACCAAAAGGATCATTAGATTAGATAGGAAAAAGTAACAGGTGAATAGGGATAGATATAATGCTCCCATTTCAAAATACCATGATGCATGTATAAATTTTGGAAGAAGTCAATGAAAGATATTTGATTTTATAGCCTAATCTTGGTATCAATTGTTTATTGGAATTATTCAATTATTTGGTTGTCCCCACTTTAGTGCACATTTTTTGTATATATGTGATTTGATTAATTGGTTTCCCGAGAGGAATTAAAAATCCTTCTAATAAGTCACAGTAATCTAGAAGTGTCAATTAGATCAATAAGAAGAGCCACATAGTTAGGATTGTTAGTTTGTCTCCAATCTGGTGTTATCTGTGTTTTTGCGTAATTTACTTAATTGGTTCTTTCAGGTAAAGATTAAATCCTTTTGATAAATTATAAGTACTCGGTTGTTTCAATTGGATTTATAAGTAGAATTTTTCAATCATTTACCTGCGTGTTTATATAAGTTATAAACCAATATTAGTGTGCTAAACAGTGAATTATTACCATTATAGGTCACATATTCTAGATCTTCATTGGACTCCATCCACCCAACAGGGCACTAGTCTTATCCATCTCATCATTTAGTCTTAGCCAATTCATTTTCAGAACTTTACATCTATTAACTAAGCATATTCATAACTCCACCTTGATATTACTTATACAATTTGTAGCAAATAGGTCTACATCTCTCCACTTCCAATTTCCATTACAGATAGATTACTTAAGTAGGAAACACACAATTGAAGTCTACTCCATTTGCATAGGTACACCCACCTAGGTTTGGAAGAGTTTGAAGAGAAGAAGGTTCAAATTCACCATTTGGCCTTGTAAGTTAGCAAAAAATCTACCAAGAGCTTGGCAACCTCTTGTGGTTTCTCAACCAACATTTTTGAGACCTAATAGTTTAGTGACTCTACTGAGGAGTCAACTCAGAGTTAGGGGCTTTGTCATAGAGTCAAAAATATTAGACAAGACTCCATTGGGAATAAGAAGTTATAAATTTTTTTCTCACATCCACATAAGTGAGTGGAAAATATGATAAGATAAAGTACACATCATAAAGAAAAATTCATAGAGTTTAGGCCTTCACAATAGTTCACAACATGCATGTAAGAAGGTCCTTATATAAGGGAGGTCCTAGTGACAATAGTAAATGGACACATAATAAGAATGATAAAGGTAATAAGTTGTCTGATGAAATGTGAAGGATAAATAAGGATAAAATATCCAAACCTCACTTTGAGACATATAATTGCTTTGATACACTAAAAAATGAAAATAGATTAGATGGAGAGCCTCACACTCCTAAAGAAAAAAGAAATCCTTTCTATCAACCAAATCCTCAGAAAGAAGAAGAATTCAAGGTTGGACTTAAGGGTAAAAGAATCAAAAGACAACATGAATATGATTAGGGAATGGAAAGGAATCATAATGAGCCTATTGATAATGTAGCCCCTGAAGAAAATTATGAATTTATGACTAAGGAGGAATTAAATGCACAATTAGAGTATGAAAGCCAAGAAATGGAAAGATCAAAAGCATAATATGAACAAAGGCTCCAAGTGATAAAAGAACTCTAGGATTTGAAGTTGCAGAAAGCCCAATTTGATGCTTAGATAGCTAACCTCCCTAAATATATACCACCTCATAGGCAAGGGAATAATAATGCAGTACCTTCAAATCTACCCCAAAAGAATTTTGGGAATCAATACAAATAATCCAACCCTCCACCTAGAAATCCATTACAACACTCGAATGCTCAGCCACCCCCTGGCTAGCAATATGTGCCGCCACCCCAAGTATAGTATAATAATCCATTATATCAATATCAACATCCTCAAAACCCACCTCCTCAGCAATACTCAACTATGATTAGACAATTTGACTTAGCAGGATTCCAAATATATCCTTACCCAATGGACGGTAGCTGGAGAGGTCTTGTCCCAAAATTTATAAGATGTAGTGTGGTCACCACAAAGGAACACCAAGAGTTTTAATGCTTTCATTCAAGATCTGGATATGTAGTATGAAGATGTATAGATGAGGCTATTTATGATGTCATTAATTGAGGAAGGTAGAGATTGGTTTAACAGTTTACCAATAGCTTCTATTGATTCCATTCAGGAGTTTCATGATCAATTTTTGGAATAGTATGGGAACCAATGTGTACCATATTTTTCCTTACAGGAATTGATAAGTATCCAAAAACATCAAAATGAGTCAAATTATGAATTTAACTAGAATTTCTCCAAATTTCATAATAAAATACCTCTTGGATCCAAATTGGTAGACCCTACAACATTAACTATTTATCTAAAAGTGTTTGATCCAAAGATAGGATATGAGCTTAGAAATAGGTGCCCTAGAAATTTAGCTAAAGCTCAAAAAATCGCATTGACTATTGAAAACAATAGAAAGGCTACTGGGATGATTAGTAAGAGAGATAATCCAAGGGTTCCCAAAAATATTAATAACCCTCTGAATAGGCAAGAAAATGTATATAGATTTGAAAGGCCAAGGTTCATGATATGCCTTATAATATGAACTTGAAGGATGGAAAGCCTATGATGGATAGGCCTAAAAGTAAGGAGACCCATGATCCTTTAAAGAAGAAAGGATAATACATGGTAAATAATAATCCTTGGTGTCAAGTTTTTAACTTGAAACATTCTCTTGACCATTGTATTGTAGCTCAGTCAATACAAGAAGAAGAAATTCTAGTAGACAATAATGAAGAGGATCATACAATATATTTAACTTCCCACACCCTTCATCCCATTGAGCATAAATATTCATCTTTAGAGGAAGGAGGCTATGAGTATGATGTTGATAACCAAGGGTACAATGTCCATATGGTAGAATAACAAGTATTTTCTAATCATGAAGAAATCAATGATGAACAATGTTATCCTAGTGTACCATCTTAGTCAAGTAAATGCAATATAAGAAGACCAATTGAGGAAGAGATCAAGAAATTAACCATTGGTGCAATAGAATGGGAAAAAAGAAAATATTGGTTGAGAAACAAAATAGTAAGTGAAAGTGAGGGTGTTCCAAGAGGAATATTTATGAAAGATAAGAGAGCACCACATGGAGCTTCAAAAAATATAGAAAATAAGCAGTTTGATAAGAATGAACAAAAGCATGTTCATAAGGAGGAAAAAAAAGAATTGTAAAAGGACAAGTAAAATTTTGATCAAACAAGCAATAAAGAAAAGGAGAGTCACTGGAGCAAAAGAAGATGATCAAAACATAAGGTGCCTCTTTTGATTTCACACAAGCTTTATCCCAGATAAAAATGTCTATCCCATTACTTGAAATGATGAAAATTAAAGAGTATAGGGATAGTGCTATGCGGTTAATATCTAATGGGAATGATAAAAACACAAACTTTGAGAACAAGGGAACCACTAAGATCAGTAATAAGCAAGAAAAGTTAAATGTTCCAAAGGTTTTCCTAGGTGATGTATTGATAAATCCTCCACAAGTGGATCCATTCTTTACTACATTACTCATAAATAACAAGTTAGTGAGGAATTGTATGATAGATTCAGGTGTTGCTATCAACATCATGCTAGTAGCGGTTATGAAACAAATTGGCATGTGGGTAGACACCATTGGTGGAAAATGTTACGCTATGGATAGTAGGCTTTTCCTAGTGATAGGAATTATGAAAGATGTAGAGGTGAAATTGGTTGCTTATCCAAAAGCAACCTATAACATTGACATAACTGTGATTGATACACCTCCTCATTTTGGAATCCTCTTGTCAAGGCAATGGATTGCCGCAGTTGGAGGAAATGTAGAGTTTGACTTGTCATATGCCACAATACCAGTCAATGGTGAAGAGGTCAAGTTATATAGAGAACGAAGGATGAATTAGATTGTGGATTATGTTCCTCAAAATAAGTTAAATTATTTGTGTGATGTAGACATAGGAAGTTTTAGAATAGAGCTGTCCCAACCTAAACTAGTGAATACTGATCCAATTGAAAAACATGTTTCCAAGAATCAACATGGTGTGTGGAAGATGTATTTCGATGGAGCATGTAGCTAGGAAGGAAATGGAGCAAGGATAGTATTTATTTCACCTAAAGGTACTACCTTCAAATATTCATTCTTGTTGAAATTTGAATGTACAAACAATATAGCAGGGTATGAAGCCCTGCTAATTGATTTGAATATGGTTGTTAAACATAAGATCAAATTGCTAACCATTCTAGAAGATTCTGAATTGATTATTTCACAATTCAGGTCAAAATATACTGCAAAAAACAATAGGTTAAAACAATATAGGAATTTTGTATGCGATACAATTGAATTATTTGATGCTTTCTCTATTGAATGGATAGACAGGTCCAAAAACTTGATGGAAAATTTTCTAGCTAATGTAGCCCTAAAAAGAGATGATATCACCTTGGCTGAAGTATCTGTTAGCTCTCAAAAACGTAGGTGAAATACCTTAAGAGGTTGTCAATCTCTTGATACGTTTTAGGGTAACAAACAAGGCCAAAATATTTACACCTTCTACTCTTCAGGTGTTTCTTGACCTAGGCGGGTGTACCTACAATAATGAAGCAGACTTGACCAACATTTATTTCCTAAAACAATTTACCCACACTAGAAAATAGGAGTGGATAAATGAGTTTAAATTTGGTATAAATTGTATAAGCAATATCAAGGAAAAACTAAAATATGTTCATATGTAAAGATGAATGAAATTAAACAGTGAAATAACAGAGACTAGTGCCTTATTGGGTATACGGAGTCAAATGAAAATCTGAAATGAGTAACTTCTCTCTGGTAGAAATTCAAATTGTTTGGCATATAGGTTTTAAGTTTATAACTAGTATAAACATGCAAGAATATGACTATTGAGTTCTTCTTAATGATCCAAATGAGATTCCCTAATTACTATGATTGTTTTAAAGGATTTAATCTTTCCTTGAAAGACCCAATTAATCCAACCATACAGTTACAACAAATGTGCATTGATAAACTAAAAAATATCCTCGATATTATTAATTTAAACAATTAGAAAACATCAACCTTGGAGAAAACTTCAACAATACTTATAATTAACACAACAAATAACTGAAACCAGAAAAATGCCACCAAATCAGATGAATTCAATTGAAATCTCCATCATTTTTTACTTGCATCATAGTCTCAAAATTCAACATTCTGATCTACTATATTTTTTGACTCTCCTATTCGCTATCAAAAATGGTTTTATATATCGGCCAAATGAAAAGTTGCATCCATTCACATTCATATCTGGGAAGTTATTTCATTCGGGCCTTTTCAAATGTTCACCAGACATCCACCATGACATCTTGCAGTCATACCGACACTCTGAGTCCTCCCAAAAGTCAATATATCACATATCGCTATGGAGTCATGCAGTCTGATCGACGTCTTGAGTCTCACTGATAGCCTATCTGTATCTTCACTTCTATCGCTAAGTTATCTTGTAGTTATACCAATTCCTTGAGTCTCCCTAATGTTTTATCCTTTCGGTCTTAAGATCATTGTGACTTTTAGGGGTCGACAAACATTCCTCCAAATACATCATGTTTTTTCAAGACTTGTCCTTAGTCAATTTTGATCACCAAGACATAATGGTTTTCCTACCGATGGAACTTCATTCAGCATGACCCTTCATATATCTCCCTACCGAAGCTAGTCTCATCGATGAATACTCCCTCCAAAAATTTTGCTAAGGCTATACAATCCTATCGCTGTGACATAGGGGGTCGGTAGGACTCCGTGACTTCATATCGATGACATCGACAGAACCCACCCTACCTTATCAGTAAGACCAAATGAACATTGCAGGACATTACTCTTATTGCTCCTATCTCACTGAACTTTCGCTTTTGTACTTCATCGGAATGACATAAAGGTGCTCGCTATGACTAATCCCAATGATTGTTGTCTCACCGATATGTCTCTATGTCATCTATCGGTAAGACACAAATAGGCTCGATATGACTCATTCTAATGAACTTTATATTTCCAATAAGATACTCTGGTCATTGTGACAATGAACTGTGTCCTGCCGATATGTGTCTTCGGATGAAATCATATCAGTATGGCATTCCTTAATTCTTCCAGATAGACTGCAAAAGATATACGCTAGTATAAAATGATTTATGGATTGGGGAGACCCTCACCATCTCATGCTGATATGAATTATACATTCAAATGCTCAAGGATAAATGAATTCTATGGGACCAAATGATGAAAAACAACTAATGCATGGGAAAAATATTATGCAAACTGGATTCATGAGCTTATGGCATGGACATTTTTGGGAACTAACGGGTATGTGTGGCCATGAAATTTTCAAAATTTTGTAGTTCTAACAGTGGCTCCGTCTAGGGATGAATGATTGTGAGATCATTGCAAGGATGCATATCTCTAGATGAGCAGACCAAACTCAAGGTGATGGACCAGAAAGCAAGAAGGAATGAATGGAAATGGAGATGAACATGACCCTATACTACTATACATGGAGATATTTATTAAAAAGAAGGAATGTCAAGATTGTCCATGTATTGGAAATTCCTGTTCCTTTTATTTCCTAAACTATTGTGCATGGAAAATAATTTTTGAGAGGATTGTGAAAAGTTGTCCATGCACTGGCAACCCTTAATCCTCTGTATTCCTTTGGCAACAAAATTAGACTTCATTTCAGTATATGATGGCTCAAGGCCACCCAAAAGAAAGACCCATACTTTCCTTTGTTATAAATTTTATTTTGATTTGAACTCAATGAACTTCTCTTTAAAGTATTCATGTCATCCTCATTGCAAATTTTGTTGTCATAAAGATACTTGTAACTCTTTCCCCCATTCCGATCTGGGTCCTGCATCATAAGATGATATCCCTGGTGATTTGAAAACTGAAAACATTCTTTAGTCATCATACAACTGAGATTAATTTTCACATGAAATTTGCAATCATAATGCAACCAAGGAATAAAACTTTCATGTACATGAGGAGGGAAAAGATCATGATCATCTATGTCAGTCATTTCAAAATTTGAATGCTTCTCACACAAATCTAAATGCCCTGTCATATCAACACTATTTGAGATAAATAAATCTAAAATGTTTTGTACATCTTCCATATCACCATTTGATAGTGAAATATGATTCATATCCTCAATATCATGCATATTTGAACCAATCAAGGCTGGGCTCCTATCATCCTTGGTATGCAAATAAATGTCTTCTCCACATGAGTTAGAAATTTCTACATCACATACCTTTTCTTGAATGGATATAATTTTTGATCAACTTCAAAAGTTTCTCCATCATTTCGAGAAATGCACAGGGAATCATATGAATAAAGAGATTTCACTGTCAAAACAAATGTTGGATGAACACAGGCCTTGAGAATCACCTTCATGTGCACATCTCTGGTATTCAAGAGTTAGCATATCTAAAATTTTCTCATTGCTGAGTGAACACATTTCCTCTTCCATATCTTCCATTATTTCTCCCTCCTCTTGATCACCACAAGAACTACAAGAATCACCCCATTGTAAGTTAAAATTCATAGGTTCATCTTCACAATCTAAATATTTATTAGATACCTCATTACATGTACTATCTTCCCTATCACAATTTGTTATGCAAGAGAGATCTCTTGTATCTTGATCTTCATCATGCAGGCTATCATATGAATCATTCTAACCTACACATGTCTCATCTTCTATTGGCTGTATTTTTTGATCAATTTCTCTATACTCATCAGAAATACAACTATTGGATTCAACATTGATAGTGTTCTCATACCTTATCCTCTCCATGGCATCAATAAATTTATTCACTCAATCAAAGGCATGCTGTATTGATGATTCTAGCCAATAAGCTAATTCAGGTTTCCAAACTCCTATGAATTATGCAACAAAAAGGGGTCTTGCAGGCTTACAATTAGGAGGTAATTACATATAGATATTTATCATCCTGTTGTATAGGGAGCTTTTATCTTCTCCTTCATCTCTCCTTATGTTAAGAAACACATCAAAGGGGTAAATTCCACATTTTGATTCTGCGATGGAATCTTGGCTTTGAGTATGTACGTATTCATCTTCTTCCTCCTCAAGCTACTAACTTGGATATACATTTCATTACAAGTTTTGATTGACAACTTCATGTGGGCTAGAATTGTGTTGATTATAATGATTGTCTTGATAGCTTACCAACCTTTTTCTAGGAGGAACTAGATAAGCACTTACTTGCTTCGATGGCTATGGTGAATGAATGTTTTGTTGTGCATTATATGCATCACCTCCATTATGAAGATCTCCAATTGTATTATCAAGCACTTGTGGGGTCCAATGATTGTTTGCACTTGTGTATGCATTCTTATTGAAAAATTCTCTTGATTGTAACAGTTTTTGTTTTAATTGTAGTGTTTCTTTGTCTAATTCCAGCCGTTGCTTTTTCAATTCTTTAATTTCTCTTATCAACTGCTAGCTTCTAAAATATTCTTTTGTTCCATACACAAATTGTCTATCCATTCTTCATCAAGTTTTTACCAGAGTTTCCACCTACTTTTCAAATAGTAGGAAAATAATTCTTTTGAAAAAAAAATTGATTTTCCCCGGTGGAATCACTTTTTTCTTTAACCGGATATCCTGCAATAATTCCCCAGCAAAGTCACCAATTTGTTAGCTCTCAAAAACGCAGGTGAAATACCTCAAGAGGTTTCCAATCTCTTTATAATGTTTAGGGTAACATACAAGGCCAAAAGATTTAGACCTTCTACTCTTCAAGTGCTGCCAGACCTAGGTGGGTGTACCTACAATAATGAAACAAACTTGACCAATGTTTATTTCCTAAAATAATTTACCTACACTGGAAAATAAGAGTGGATAAATGAGTTTAAATTTGGTATAAATTGTATAAGAAATAATAAGGAAAAAATAAAATATGTTCATATGTAAAGATGAATGAAATTAAACAGTGAAATAGCAGAGACTAGTGCCTTATTGGGTATACAGAGTCAAATGAAAATCTGAAATGAGTAACTTCTCTCTAGTAGAAATTCAAATTGTTTGGCATAAAGGTTTTAAGTTTATAACTAGTATAAACATGCAGGAATATGACTACCGAGTTCTTCTTTATGATCCAAATGAGATTCCCTAATTACTATGATTGTTTTAAAGGATTTAATCTTTCCTTGAAAGACCCAATTAATCCAACCATACAGTTACAACAAATGTGCACTAATAAACTAAAAAATATCCACGATATTATTAGTTTAAACAATTAGAAAATATCAACCTTGGAGACAACTTCAACAATACTTTTAATTAACACAACAAACAATTGAAACCAAAAAAATTCCACCAAATCATATGAATTCAATTGAAATCTCCATCATTTTTTACATGCATCATAGTCTCAAAATTCAACATTTTGATCTACTATATTTTTTGTCTCTCCTATTTGCTATCAAAAATGGTTTATATATTGGCCACATGAAAAGTCGCATACATTCGTATTCCCATCCGGATATTTATTTCATTTGGGCCTTTTCATACATTCACCAGACATCTGTCATGACATCTTGTAGTCATACTGACACTCTGAGTCCACCCGATAGTTAATAGATCACATATCGCAATGGAGTCATGCAGTCTGATCAACCAACTGAGTCTCACCGATAGCCTATCTGTATCTTTGCTTCTATTGCCAAGTTATCTTGTAGTTATACTGATGCCTTGAGTCTCCCCGATGTTTTATCCTTTCGGTCTTAAGTATTGTTGTGACTTTTAGGGGTCAGAAAAAATTCCTCTAAGTACATGATGTTTTGTTGAGACTTGTCCTTAGTCAATTTTGATCACTGAGACATAGTGGTTTTCCTACTGATGGAACTTCATTCAGCATGACCCTTCATGTATCTCCCCACTGAAGCTAGTCTCATTGATGAATACTCCCTCCAAACATGTCACTAAGGCTATACAATCTTGTTGCTGTGACATAGGGGGTCGGTAGGACTCTGTGACTTCATATCGATGACATCGATGGAACCCACCCTGCCCTATCGGTAAGACCAAATGAACGTTGCAAGATGTTACTTCGATTGCTCCTATCTCACTAAACTTTCACTTTTGTACTTCATTGGAATGACATACAGGTGCTCACTATGACTAATCCCGATGATTGTTGTCTCACCGATATGTCTCTATGTCATCAATCAGTAAGACACAAATAGGCTCAACATGACTTATTCTGGTGAACTTTATCTTGCCAATAGGATCCTCTATTCATTGCGACAATGAACTGCATCCTGCCAATATGTGTCTTCAAATGAAATCATATCAGTATGACATTCCCGAACTCTTGTTGATAGACTACAAAAGATATACGTTAGTATAATATGCTTTATGGATTGGGGAGACCCTCACCATCTCATGCCGATATGAATTATACATTCAAATGCTCAAGGATAAATGAATTCTATGGAACCAAATTATGAAAACCAACTAATGTATGGGAAAAATATTATGCAAAGCGAATTCATGAGCTTATGGCATGGACATTTTTGGGAACTAATGGGTATGTGTGGCCATGAAATTTTCAAAATTTTGTAGTTCTAACAATATCTAAGGTTGAATTCAAAACAAGGCTTGTTGTCCCTGATAATATCTATAGTTGGAAATTTTTTAATGATGACATTGATCTTATAAAGTTTCTCCATTTTATAAACCAGTATGAAGCTTAGGAGATTGACTTTAATACATTTGTTGAGGAAGTAGATGGAAAACAAATTGTATTTGGAAAAGCAGTTTTTCAGCTTAAAACCAACAAAATTCTCAAAGGACTTGTGGCACTAGAAAGGGTATATGATGAATATGATCATTCTCTCATGAAGAAGACACCAGTAAAGAGAGATGTTGAAGAAATCAATCTAGGGAATAAATTGGCACCCAAAAAGGTATATATTGGAAAGAAAATAAGACCAATAATCAAAAAAATGTTGATTGCATTGTTGAGAAAATACAAGCATGTCTTCGCTTGGTCTTATGAGGATCTCAAAGAATAAAAATAGGATCTTTTCCAACATGAGATTCCATTAAAACTAGATACAAAACCATTTAGGAAAAATTAAAGACCCATCAAGCCAACTTTGGAATGTAAAATGCAAGAGGAGCTGGCAAAGCTTAGAGATGGAGGCATTATCAAGCCCATTAGACATTCAACATGGGTATCAAACTTGGTTCCAATAAGAAAGAAAAATGGGGATATTAGACTATGTGTAGAATTCAGAAATTTAAATACTACCTCCCTTAAAGATAATTACCCTCTCCCAAATATGGAAGCCATATTGCACAGAGTAATAGGATGTGATTTTTTGTCAATGATGGATGGATTTTCTGTGTATAATTAGGTCAAAGTTAAAGAGTCTGAGCAATACAAGACAACTTTTACTACACCATGGGGGACATATGTTTATGTGAGAATTTCATTTGGTCTCAAAAATGCAAGGGAAACTTTCCAAAGGGCCATTGATGTGGTTTTTTCAGATTTGATTAGTGTTATAATGGTGGTGTATCAAGACAACCTCACTAGTTATTCCAAAAGGGTAGAAGACCATGTGGAACACTTAGGGAAAATATTCATCAGGGCTTTGGAATATGGTATCAGTCTCAATCCTAAGAAATTCCACTTTGTTGTCATAGAGGATAAGCTTTTGGGGCATATTGTATCAAAAGAAGGAATTAGAATAGACCCTAAAAGAGTAGAAGCCATAGAAAAAATGTCCATTCCCAAAACTATCAAAGCCATTAGATCATTTTTTGGACAAATTAAATTTGTTAGGAGGTTTGTGCCAAATTTTGTTGAGATCATTAAACCTATATCCAAAATTTTGAAGAAGGGAGAAAAGATAGATTGGACTACAAAATCCCTAGAATCCTTTATATCCATCAAGAAAGCCATCAAAGAAGCCACTATTCTAAAGTCCCCTGATTTTTTTAAACCCTTCCAAATATTTTCATTTGCCTCATTCCATAGTATAGTGTTTGTTATGTTACAAAAGAATGATGGAGGTTATGAGCAACCTGTATCCTTCTTTAGCAAATCATTGGAGGGGTCAGAGTTAAAGTATGATATTATGGAGAAGCAAGCCTATGCATTGGTCAAGGCAACAAAATCTTTCAGGCCATATTTAGTTGGACCTAAAGTAATTGCATATGTACCTTGCACAGTTGTGAAAGACATCTTGGTATAGGCATAGGTGACAGGGAAGAGATGTAGATGGATCAATAAGATCCAAGAATTTAATGTGGAAATTCAGATTACCAAGTTAGTAAGGGGACAGGGTCTAACCAAACTAATGGAAAAAGAAAATAGCGAAGCTAACCAAATCTTCAATGTAGAAAATGAGGAGGGTGCAGTTGCAAGCATTCAACATACTCCTTGGTACACAAACATAGTGTATTATCTTAGACACATGAAAATGCCCTGATGGATTGAATGATAATTAGAGGAGAACTCTAAAGTTGCAGGCATACAAGTATGTATTCATAGAAGGGGATTTGTTTTGGAAAAATAGGGATGGAGTGCTATTATTATGTCTAGATGAATCACAAGAAGAACATGTCTTGAGGGAGATGCATGAAGGAGTGTGTGGAGATCATTATTCTGCCAAAATGACTGCAAATAAGATTCTCAGGGCAGACTATTACTGGCCTAAGGTTTTCAATGATTCTTTTTCATATGTAAGGAGGTGTGAAGCTTTCCAAAAATTCTCAGGAATGATGAAATATCAAGGAGCCCTACCACTTAGACCTTTGTAAGTAGAATCCCCTTTCCACCAATGGGGAATTGATTTTACTGGGGAAATATAGGAAAAGTCAAGTGGAGGACATAACTGGATATTAGTAGCAACTGATTATTTCACTAAATGGGTGGAGGCAATCCAAACTAAACAAGCAAAAAGCAAGGTGGCAATAAATTTCCTGATGGATAATATCATAACCAAGTTTGGTACACCAATAAGGTTGATCACAGAAAATGGGATGTGTTTTAAGTCTGATGAATTTAAAAATTTCTACAACACATATGGTATTATTGTTTCGTATGTTGCCCCTTACCACCCACAAGAAAATGGTTAGGAAAATCCAGTAATAAAATTCTTTTGAAAATAATAAGAAGGATACTATATGGAAATAAGAAGGCATGGGGTTCAAAGTTGAGAATGGTTGTGTGGGAAAATAGGATTACTGTGAAGAAGGTGATTGGAAAGTCTCCATTTGAACTGGTGTATGGGACACAAGCTAGGATTCCATTGCAAAACCTTTTACCAGTTTATAATTTCATCCTTTAGGAAGATTTAGATATTCCAAAACCAATGGAGGAAAGGGTGGAGCAGCTTGCAGAACTTGGTGAAATAAGGAGAATGACTCAAACACAAAATGTGAAGTTGCAATCATAGATGAAATATCTTTTTGACAAGAAAGCCAAAGATAGAAAATTTGAGGTGAATGATTTGGTAATAATGTAGAATGTTAGATGTCAAGAGAAGGGAAATCATGGAAAATTTGAAGCCTTGTGGTTAGGTCCCTTTGTTATCATTGGAAAAGGAGGGGAGGATTCTTATTATTTACAGAAGAATGTCAGGTGAAGAACAAGAATTTCCAGTACATGGGAAATTTCTAAAGAACTTATTTTCTTGAAGAATACTGGAGGAATAAGGATTCAGAGTTCATGGACAATTCTTAACAAACCTCTTAAAATAATCTCTTTCCATGCATAGTAGTTTAGGAAATTAAGAAGGGACTAGGACTTTCCAGTATATGGACAATCTTAGAATTCCCTCATTAAAAACAAAGTTTCTTTCCATGTACAATAGTGTAGGATCATTTCCATCTTCATCATATTTAACCTCCATATCCATTTCCATTTCATCCTCACCATATCTTCATTTTCATATCCTCTGAAGCTTGGTCTACACTAAGAGATATTCTGGATTCTTGCAGTGATTGGTAAACCACTCATCCCCAACTAGAGCCACTGTTGGAACCATAATTTTCATAATAAAATCAAAGGATTTCATCAATTAAAATATGAAATTCATACTATCATTTTCATTGAAAGTCACATTTTTGCCATCCATAAGGTCAATTGTGCCCTTTACCACTATACCACTACCGCATTGGACACCCCACATAGCCCTTACATCATACCTATCTACTACAACTGATTACAAAGAAGCTCATGGTATGACAGTAGAAGGAGCTAGCACTATACTTTGTCACCTTCACCGCTATACCTTGGGGGGTCAAGACATAGCCTGTAGTAAAACGGTATACAAAAGGATAGTAATAAAAGGAGACACCGCTATGTCACAGCGGGTCAAAACATAGCCTGTGGTGAAGTGTTATAATAAGGAGTACTAGGAAGACACCACATTATCGCAGGAAAGCAAAAGGTAACCCATGGTAGAGAAATATATTAATATATGTATTAAGAATACACCATGGTACTGCAAGAGAGACAAGGTAATGTGCGGTAGAGTGGTACACTAAAGAGGGATAGTGAAAACACACCACAGTACCATAGGGGAGTGAAAGTAACATGAGGTAGTGCGGTAAATCAACTATTGGGTCATTTAAAGCATACAAATCACATTAGTCAACATCGAAATATGAAATTGAGCTCAATACAAAAATTTATTGTGTGAATTTATGAGTCAAGAATTAATGCACCTTGGTGTTAAGAAGCACAAAGTAGGTTGATATTTTCCATTCATAATAGTTGAGACCAAGTGCAAACAAGCTCAAAGTGCAAGAGAAAAAGGAATTGAACTATATCACTAGGTAAGCTTTTCTCATCACTCTTTGAATTTTATAGAAATGGCACCAAATAAGGTTGAAGTAGGGGTTAAAATAGATGAAGTCAAAACCAGTAAACCCTCCTTGCAATCCACATTGATTTCTCTATTACCTAGTTTAGTTGACAAAGGACCCAAGAATGTTTTTAGAGATTTAGATCAAGGGTGTAGAGACCCCATTTTTCATCAATTGGGTTGGAACCTCTATTGGCATTTCTATCGAAACAAGAATGATAAGGTTTTGACATCAAACTTGTGGACCCTTGATTTAGCTAAACTGATTGTTCCAAATATTTTCATTGATAATGAGTTGGTTAAAGCCCTAACCCATAGCTACCATGCCCCAACTAAAACTATCAGGATTCCAAGTTGTGGGTGCTTAGTTGATGTCTCAAGAGAGGCTATTATCAAGTGTTTTAACCTCAATCTCCAAGCTATAAAAGAGGTGAATTTAGTTAAACTAGAGCAAGAGTACAAGAGGCTAAGAAGAACATGTAGAATTTATGAGCTCCTCATACATATGAAGAGGGGTGATAATAATATAATACTCCCCATCCATTCCTAAAAAATGGAGCCTTTCTTAGTTTCAGATATTCAAGTTTATTTAAAAAACCCTTATCATGCATTATGTCAAGTTTCAAGGGTAGATGCAGAGGAAAGTATGTCAATGGGATTAATAAGGATGGCCATGATTATTCAACACCCCTGAGTCAAATGTAGAATTTTATTTTGCATCTATAATTGAAGAGAAAATACATGAGGGTTTGTTGCAGAGGCTAAGGATCCCATTTCCTTTAGGAAGTATTCTTTGCTATGTCATTTAATCTTATATCAAAATGAAATGAAATAGACTAGAAGAATGAAGTTGTGTACACAAGAGAATGGAGTAAGGCTCCCTGTACAAAATTGGTGTTATATATGGTATAGCAGATGTGTAGAATGTGATTTTTTTGTGTTTTGAGAAGACTTTGTTGTTAGATTGATTGTTGCCCTTGGTTAACCAAAACCAAGGCTACATGAATCTTTGATGAATATAATGAGGCTTGTACAATATAAGCCAGACCCTAGATGTACTCATAATTATGAGGATTGGTTCTTTATGCCACAACACACTATTATGAGGGTATACAACTGCAACCAAGCACCACACCTTTTGCCCAAATTTCTACCTACAAGGGTATGTTTTCTAGAATTCATGTGGTAGATGCTTTGGATGGAGCATGATTTGATGAGGAATTAGAGAAAACGAACATTTTTTCCTAATTTAACAATTTTTGAGGAATTGTCTATTGGATCTGATATGTTGGAGGAATTGCAAAGGTTCATGAGGGTTAATTATTCCCTCAAGTCTAGAAAGTAGAGAGCATGTGACCCAAAGGGTCATATTAATATGATCAAAAGGACCTTGTTGACAAAGAGGGCTATATATCATGAATTTCACCATGAGGAGGATGTCATAAGGAATTTGGTATATCTTGCTGACGTAATACAAACTAGGAAAAGATGGATAACTATGATGCAATGGGAAAATAGGAAGAAGGAGAAGAATAAAAGTTTCAAATGGTTTTTCGCAGATGAACCCAACCTTTTAAAAAGGATGCAAACGATCCTTGAAAATTTTGATGAATTATACAAAATGGCACAAGATGAGGGGTTAATTCCACTTCCCACACCTCACTAGCCATCACATGAAGCATCTACATCACAAAGAATACCCCCATCACCTACACATCCATCCCCTCCATCTCCTACACATGAAACCTAGGACAAGAGAAAAAATACTGAGTCATTGGTTGATTATGTCTTAAGTGATGATGAAGAAGAAGCAATCATAGCTCTAACTAAAATAAAGTAGAAGAGCTACATAAAATTCAAGAGCCTCATGATCCTAAGATTAGGCTTTACGATGAGGGAGCTAATGAAATTCAGAAGGATGAGAGGGTAGTGGCCTCTCTAAGGTTTATGGAAGATGATGATTTTATCCGTTGAATTTAAGGATTTTTGGATTAAGATGAAGATGAAACAATTTTATGAAAGATTGAAAATCAATCTTATAGGACTTGATGAATCAAAGCAAGCTGAAATCCAAGCCCAAAAATTTGTAGAATTAAATGTTGATATCATTAATGTCACCCCTCAGGAGGCAAGAGAAAAATTATTGAAAAGTGATATGCTTATTATATCGGGGATGGAGCTATCCAAAGTGTTTCTTTTAGACTAGATTAGAGCAGAGGATGACCCAATGTTAGTAGCAGAGTTTGATTCAGAGGAAGGTATTTCAGGAATAGGGTACAACCCTACAACCCAAACTCTTGCTTTGTGGACAAAACAAAAGAACACAAGGAAGCCTCGACTATTAGATGTAGTGCAGGAAATGAGGGGGTTAGCTATGGTGAGAATGATGAAGGACACAACTCCCACAGAGGTTGCAACTATAACCATGCATTTTGCAATGTTCACTAAAGATGTGGTAGAAAATATGGAAACTAATATTAATGAATATGAGAAGAGATTAAAATTGTCAAATGATGAAGTGAATAAATTGTTTATTGAGAATGTGAAGCTAAAACAATAGTTGCAACAGGCCACCACAGTAAGAGGGGATGAGTTAATTGTCTATCATTCACTTGCCCAGGAAGAGGATAAATTAGTACACCAATTGAAAGATGAAATTTCAAAACTAAAGAAACATAACATGGAAGATGTCAAGCAACATATCATGGAAATTGTAAGGAAGATATTGGAGAATAGAATCAGGATATTGAAGGAGAAGATAGGTGGATTACATGAAAGCTTTAGAAATATTATTAAAGCTACGAAACAGATAAATGCTAACTCCCCTATCCTTGAGGAACTCTAGAAGAGGTGGCAACCAACCTATCACATACTGATTACTCTGTGCAAAGCCACACAAAGGGATTTGGATGCCCCACCAAGACTCAAACCTACATAGGAAATGGTAAAGGGTGTAATTGATGAATATAAGTATTTGGTGGATATAATGACAAAAGTGGAAAGTATGAGGAATTCATTTGATTGCATTAAATGCCTCTTCATCCCATCGATATTCAAAGATGACAATCAGATAAAGGGTATGGATGAATGAGTGGAGAGAGGAGTTTGATTAAATAATTCCAAAAGGCTTAACATATCTACAGTATGATGGGGAGATCAATCTTGATAGACTCCATACTTGATGGGATTATCATGTTGTATGATGGATACACAAAGTTCATGGTGGATGTTACAAATCTCCTAGATAATATATGGAAAGTCATCTCACAAATTTGGCATCTACACAAGATTTCAAATGGCTGAGTGATCTGACAATAAATAAGTGGTAGGAGAAATATTTGGGCTCTAATGAAGATTCATTGCAAGCATCACGAGGAGAAATTATCACACAGTAAAAGCTTTGAACAGGTCTTAGATGACCATGAGCTTTTACTTGAAGATTAATGGATTAACACACATGTTTATTGTTAAGTTCTTTTTGTTATGTCTAATTTCATAATTATGTTTTGTTATCAAAAGACATGTCCTTTGGTTAGAAGCTTGTTGGGTTTGAATCTTGTTTCCTCTTGTATAAATAAGAGAGACCAAGACCAAAAGGATCATTAGATTAGATAGGAAAAAGTAACAGGAAAATAGGGATAGATATAATGCTCCCATTTCAAAAAACCATGATGCATGTATAAATTTTGGAAGAAGTCAATGGAAGATATTTGATTTTATAGCCTAATCTTGGTATCAACTATTTGTTGGAATTATTCAATTATTTGGTTGTCCCCACTTTAATGCGTGTTTATTATTTAAATTGATATATCAAGTATATATTCAATTTATCAGTGCACATTTTTTGTATATGTGTGATTTGATTAATTGGTTTCCCTAGAGGAATTAAAAATCCTTCTAATACATCATAGTAATCTAGAAGTGTCAATTAGATCAATAAGAAGAGCCACATAGTTAGGATTGTTAGTTTGTCTCCAATCTGGTGTTATCTGTGTTTTTGCATAATTTACTTAATTAGTTCTTTCAGGTAAAGATTAAATCCTTTTGATAAATTATAAGTACCCAATTGTGTCAGTTAGATTTATAAGTAGAGTTTTTCAATCATTTACCTACGTGTTTATATAAGTTATAAACCAATATTAGCGTTCCAAATAGTTTGAGTTATTTCCATTACAAGTCACATATTCTAGATCATCATTGGACTCCATCCACCCAGCAGGGCATTGGTCTTATCCATCTCATCATTTAGTCTTAGCCAATTCATTTTCAAAACTTTACATTTGTTAACTGAACATATTTGTAACTCCACCTTGATATTGCTTATACAATTTGTACCAAATAGATTTGCATCTCTCCACTTCCAATTTCCATTGTGGATAGATTACTTAAGTAGGAAACACATAATTTAAGTCTACTCCATTTGCATAGGTACACCCACCTAGGTCTAGCAAAGCCTAAATAGAAGAAGGTTCAAATTTATAATTTGGCCTTGTACATTAGCCAAAAATGTACCAAGAGCTTGGGAACCTCTTGTGTTTTGTCAACCAACATTTTTGAGACCTAACATGACAAATATCATGGGCTTGGTAACCCTAAATATCACATCAAGGAATTCCAGGTACATTGCATGGAGGTCGCATATATGATACATATTTGATGTGGCCATTCCCTCAAATTTTGGCTAGTCCTACCATGGAGTGGTTCTCTCACCTTCCTCCTGGCATCACAAAGTTCCAAGAAATCATAGACACATTCATAAAGAACTATGCATTCAAAATTTGCATGGATGTTAGGCTAGAGGAACTATCTGCGCTCAAATAAGGTAAGGGGGAAACATTTGCTTCCTTCTTATAATGATGGAAATCCAAGGCTAACAAGAGCAAGTGGGATATGCCATAGGAACAACAAGTTTGCACCATCATTTCCAATCTTGAGAAAACCTTGGAATTCCATCTAAAAATGTAGTGCATTACCACC
>VDFB02372607.1:0-15927 GCA_007258455.2 Sequoia sempervirens
AAAGCCCAGACAATTGAAATAAAAGAGAATCATTAATAATAGTTTCATATTTATTATCAAGAGGGCCGACCTAGATTGCAGTAATTTAATCATGAAGCAGGTTGACCTAATTAAGGAGTAAAATAACAGCAACCAGTTTAAAGGGGCCGACTAGAATCAGAAGAAAATAAATAATCAATTTATTTTAAATAGGGCCGACTGAGATTTATGTAAGGTAGGGGCCGACCCAGTTCATTAAGGGTTTTTAGTAGCAGAATAAAGGCAGCGCTAGATATAAAGGATCTAATTAATATATACATCAGTGATTAAGGAGAACAAGAGGCAGCATTATCATTCAAGGCAGAGATTAATATGATTTCCAAGGCAGCTATTAACATGTTCTTAAGGCAGTGATTATTCTAAACAAAAGGTTATAATTAATAATTAACAAAAAGTCTTGAGGCAGAGATCAGTTTGTAGAGGGACGTGTCCCTTACCAAGGGAAGGGTATGGTGAAAAGCTATGTCTTTTCCCCTACCGTGGGGATATAAAAGGAGGAACATTTCAAAAGGAGAATCATCATGGAAGAAGATCAGAAAATAGAAAATCTGCATTCAGAAAAGCAGCAGCTATTAATACAATAAGTGATTGGTATGCATTTGATTGTATATGCATTTAATGTATAATTTTGATAGCCATTTAAATATATATATATATATATATAGCCAATTTGATAATGACTAATATGCAACAAGGAGAGATATGTTATGTCTAAATTGGTAAATAAGGGAAATAGTGAATTTATTTATATTATTATAATCTACATCCTTTTCTTTAAGCAATCATGTGCAGGGTTGGCAAGGAAACATGTTAGGGAAGGGCGGTATAGGTTCTCACAATGTAAGTACACCACCTTGAGTTGGATGGAATTGTCTTGGTTGGATGTTCTTGCCAGTTGGGGCTAAGGGGGGTATGAGCACGCCCTTGGGCTTACTTGTGATAAATAGTGTATAGGCTCTCACAATATAAGTACACAACTCTAAGTTGGATGGAATTGTCTTGGTTGGATGTTCTTGCCACTTGGGGCCAGGGGTTATGAGCACGCCCTTGGGCTTAATTGTGATGAATAGTTTTTTTGGTGCCCTATCATGCGTCTCTCTCCAATCCGTACCATGATTGGTTATTGGAAAATAGTCTATAGATTGGATTCAAGTTTAAGTTGTTATTCATTATTTCATAAATGTTAATAGTTCATTTATTCTTAAGTTCAATATCTATTATACAATTTACTGTATCTGAAATAGTATTTTCTATGATTAGATGATACATTTCACTCATGATAGTTGACAAGTTTTTGAGAATTCTAGCTATGGGTTGATGGAAGAGGAACTTTGAATTTGAAGAACAAAGGAAAGAATATCAAAGACAATACCAAAGAAAATATCGAAAATGGCAAAGGGAACAAATGATTGATGCAGAAAGGGAAGAGCAAAGAAGAAAAAGGAATGAAGCAGATAGAGCAAGAAATGCAAGACGAAGATTACAAGCAACAATTGAACAATTAGATGTACAAAGCAGACGGGAAGAAAATACACACACACCAAATCCAAATGGATTACTTGCTACAAATTTAAAAAATATGCAATTAGTATTTCGTAATCATTTAGATTCCTACAACTCACCAGCAATTTTTTTATGTTCGTGAAGAAAGTTACATTAGAATCAAAGTTCTGCCCACTTCAAAAGGTACTATGTGCACAAGATGTAAACAAGAGTGAGGAACAAACAGATTCTCAACACAAAATAATATGAACCCAAGACCCCAACCAATTGAACTAGCAAACCTCACACAAGTGGAGAAAATGTTGATTGCACGTGTAAGCCCAATTTTATAAGATACATATGCAAGAGGCGGTCAATATAAATATCAAGGACACACTATAAGCTTTCCACAACATATTGAACAAATATCAAATATGTTGCCACATTCTATCGCATATTTGCTAATTATTATAGTCTGAAGGAAAGATCAATGTGGCGCACGTTACCACTTCATAGTGAACAAAGATCGTGTTTATTCAACACTCAAGTACAAAATCATCCACAACAAACTTTACTTAGATGTCACTATCAATGGAAATGCTCTTGACACTTTACCTGGAAAGTTAGAACAAAATATTTTTGAACAACTAAGGATTGTGCATATAGAATCTCAATTAGATACAAATGATATAGTACATGTCGGACCAGTGATAGAGAATAATGAAGAAAATATTATTGAATACACTACATCGATGGTTTTTCGGCCACCTAATGCACAAAAGAGATGGACTTGATCCATGCATGGATAAACAACCCAAACATAGATGCAATGACATTAATTGACTGGCCAACAGTTGGTGAATCTCCAATAAATGAATATGTGACACCAGGATTGTTTGATATGGCATTCCTAACATCATTTTCAAATGGTATATGTGATTGGTTAGTACCATGCACCAAGGAAGTAAATCTACACGAATATGTCAGGCACCCATGTCGTTATAGAGACAATCGATTTGGTAAACATCCAAGATTTTGATATTATATGGCAAATATGATAATGAGACATTGTGCACATACATCAATTGCAGTTTTTATGAAAAGAAATCTCCACGACATACCTATCACAATCAATGAGTTTTGTGAACATATGAACAATATACCACAATCACAACTTGCAGATAGATTTGATGCGATTCAAAACTTTTCTAAGAGGTACAAGATCATATTGGACAAAATGTTGTGCATAATTGACAGACATGTTGCATCAGATTGGTACGCCCACCAATTTCTTTTACATTAAGTATAGCTGACTTATATTGGCTAGACTTACATGCACTTTTGCCAGGTACATCACCAACAACTCTAAGAGAAGCACATCTTTGGCGAAAAAAAAAGTGATTGACTACCCTCATATAGTTGTACAATACATGCACTTATGACATTCTCAATTTAGACAAGAAATCCTTCAAAAAGGGATGAATGTTCAAGACTATTGGTGCAGATATGAGTGGCAACATAGAGGATCAACACATGTACACGGATTTTTATGGATCAATGGAGCGCCAAACATGGATACTATTGATTGGTCAACTGAAGAACAATGACTTGTTGTTGAAAGATATTTCAACTTGATTGTTCATGCATGGAATCCAAGACATGATACCCAACAACAAAATCTATAGGTAACAAAAACAATTTCCATATCATTACCACAATTATCGATATTATCACATTCCAACAAATACTTGAAATTAATCGATTGTACTTGACATTGCAAACATTCCAAAATTGTATGATCAATCCATGTTTCAAAAATACAAGACAACTTGAACAAACAAATTTCCACCAGGACTACGAGGAGATAGCAAACACAGTATAAAGACATACAATGTGTAGAGAAGGTGCATGTTTACGGAAAACAAAGGATAAATGCTTTGTAGGTAATCATTTTTAAATATGTTATATAAATTTTATTGTTTAACAAATGTATTTCTCTAATGCATTAATTACATTAAATTTTTGTTAATGATATGGCTTATAGGTACAATGTTCCATGGCCATTAAATTTGCAAGGAGGTAAATTATATGAAGATACAAAGATTGGTGATTTTTTTTTTGACCTTGTAAGAAACAATGATTGACTTAATTCACACAATCGGTACATTTTACAGCTATAGAGAGCAAATATAGATTGGAAACCTGTTCTATCAAAACATGTTGTAATTAAATATATTGCTAAATATGTAGCTAAATCAGAGAAAAACTTCGAAACATACTGTTGTACCCAAAACCAAAATTTTTGCTTCACTAAGGCATTTTGCTTAATTGAGTCTTAATCTTGTTAAAGTGATGTCAGAAGGTCATTTTTGGGTTTTTAAATATGGAGTTGGTGTCAATGTCATGTCAGTCTGTTACTGAAGTGATTTAAGGAAAATGAAAATCTGAACGGAAATCACCAAAATTTTCTATCTCTGGAGAGGGGAGCACATTCTCAAATGGGCACCCTATCTTTTAGGGGTCCAAATCCTGTTTTTAGGGTTTGTCACTTCCAGCAGACATTTGTACGGCATCACGTCAGCTTCAAAGTGAGCTATCAAGCTTGTCAAACGGACCTGTTTCAGGCAAGTTATGGAAGATACAGTGCAAAACGAGGCGAAGACGAGAATTGGCTAACATTGGTAAAAAAGCGCAGCTTTTCAAAAAGGCGCCCATCTTTTTGAGGTACCAAATGTAGGTTTTTGACTAAATGCCATTCAAGATGTTTATCTCACATTCGTTCAAGCTTCGCGACGCATACGTCAGTGGGTGAATCTGAGTTGCAGAAGTGCCTGAACCAGAGGTCAAACGTAGGGTCAAATCTTAGTCAGAATATCAAAGGAAAAAGCAAAAGAGCACTTTTTGAGAAAGGCGCCTAAGCTTTTCAAGCCTTTAATGCCTTCTTTTTGATAGTTTCAGATATTCAATGTGTTCGTGTTACGTTCAGCTTTTCGTTGCCTGTCTCCGTCAAATCAGAAGATGACTCAGCAGCTTGCAATCAGAATTTTTGTGATATTTTGGTCAGTTTCAAAAATGGCCAAGTCTGGAGCAACTTTTGAAAAAGGCGCCCTTGATTTTCACCCCTCAGATGATGTTTTCTTGGGAAATGTGCCTTTGCAGCTGTCGTGCAGAATGGAGTCAGCTCCGCAGTGAACCTGAGATCCAGTCTTGAAAGTTGATAAATCAGAAGTTATGAAGGATTTATTTTTTCCTTCGTACGAGATACAAAAGTCAAAATTTGACTAAGTCTGAGAAAAAGCGCAGCTTTTGAAAAAGGCGCTTGGATTTTTGAGCCTTCAGATGTCAGTTTTATGGTCTGCAGTCTCAAGGTACCTTTTGATTAGTTTTTGCTAAGCTCTGCGATGCACCTATTAGCCAGTCAATCGGAGAAGTCAGTCAACCAGTGTCAGAGGTCCCGACAGAGGTTTTCGCCTTAAGAGGTCAAAGTTGAGTTTTCGAAAAAGGTTGAATGGTGCGCCCTAACTGGAGTTTTGACTGCAGTTAGACTGAACATTTTCTGGGTTGTCATCTTCAGTTCATATATTGACATGTCGAGTGATCTTTCAGTTTGCATGTCAAGTTAACTAGTTTGCATGTTCAGTTAACTACCTTGCATGTTGAGTTAACTTGTTTGCATGTTCACTTAACTGAAGATTATTCTTGAATGTTGACTGGAGTTTACATGCATGGCGAATTTGGTTGCAATTGTGAAGTTTTTTGTGAAGATGGCGCTTCATTGAGTGTCAACTGGAGTTCTAAAAGGGACGGCATGAATGATGAAGCATAATTTTGTGAAGTTGACGCATTCTATAAAGAATGACAACTTAAGTTTCGAAAGGTTACTATTTTTAGAATTAAAGCATGTGAAGTTGGCGCATTCACTTCTTGAATGCCAACTGAAGTCTTGAAAGGGTCGCCATTTTTAGAATTGATTTAAAGCATGAAGTTGGCGAACTCATCTCAATCAAGATTGTCAACTGAAGTTTTCAAAAGGGACGCTTTAGTTCTTAATTGTTAATTTAATAAATTTTGAAGATGGCGAATTCAATGAAGATGGTCAACTGAAGTCTAAATCGCATGGTTTTGTCAACTGAAGATTGAAAGGGAAAACCCTAAAGCATGGTGCTTTATTTAGCATATTTTAGTTTCAGTTAACTAAAATGAGGTCCAATTAGAAGCCAAGCGCCATTTGTCAAGCTTTAGTGCTTTATGCGAATTTCAATGATGAAAGCTTATTTATTTCAGCCTTGGCGTCCATTATTTCTTCATTTCAAACTTCGAAGCCTATATTCTTCTTGAGCGAGCAGCAAGCTAAAGGTGCTACAGGTGTCAAAATTCAGCGTTCTTCATAGCATCGGATTCAGATTGTTCAAAGGAAGAAGATTCCAGACTTTATTTTCACTTTGCATGCAGGTTTCATCAAGTTCAGAAGAATTGGCGTAGTTTTTGAGCAGAACAAACAAAACTTTATATCTTCTGTCTTATTTCTTCTATTTCTCATCTTAGGTACTTTCTTCGCATGTCAAAGAAATTCAACAAATATTCAGAATTTGACCATCTGGGTTCCTTATTTTCTGACGTAATGAAGCCAAAACCCATCTTAGATTTTTAGAAAGAATTGCCGCCGACCTTATTCGGCTTCGTACTTTCCACGAAGATTTCCTTTGCGGATAAAATCATCTTTGAAAATCAAATCACTCCCAGTTTGTTACCAGAATTCCGTTATTACATAAAACCCATGTCCCCGTTACTATCGCTGAAAAATTATAGGAAGCTCTTGAACCCCTGCTTTTCTCGACTAAAAAGTCTCTGCATGCCTAGCTAAAACTCACTTTTCAAATTTTTATTGATCTGGGTTTGCTTAGAATTTGATTCTGCACAAAACCCACGTTTCAGAAAAATTCCGAAAAACTTTCCCGCGGTGAGCTATTTTTAGTCTTGTCCAGAGCTTTTTCAGCCTCTTCAGAAAGTTGTCAGAATATAGTCATGTTCACAGTCAACGGGCAAGTTTTTCAGAAGGCAGTTCAACTAGACTGAATTCAAGGCCAAATCGGTCTTAATTTAGGTTTTCATCAGAGCAGCTGACAATGAAGTGTTAAGTTGCAAAAGAAACAGAGATCACTTCATTTACGGAGCCGCCAAAGTCACTCAGATCTTGTGCCATTATCTTTAGTCAATGGTACCCTGGAAGCGATCTGCGGTTGCAATTTCAGCTGAACAAGAAAGCGGTTGAAGATGTCAGTGTATTTTTTGACGGTATCAAAGTGCAGATGGCAGAGAAATTGAAGTGGGTTCTTGGTGATGTTAGGCCGAGAGATGACATGGTGTCACCCGGGTTGGGAACTGGAGTTAATTTCAGGGTTGGAGTCATGACGGCGTGCTTCGAGCTTCGTTGAGTTTCCGCCTGACCTCCACACCATCACTTATCTAAATCATGGAATTATCCTAAAGAAAGTTAGGGTTGGGGTTTTCTAGTTAACAAGGGTAGTGTCCGGTGCTGCTTTCATCAGGGCGTGCGTAACTTGCATTGTCCATTAGGTTAGAAAATAATAGCCGGTTAGCGGTATTGACTTTCGATTCACTTTGTATGGATTTACTTCGTGGGTTTAATAATGCAATCTTGCATGCTTATTGCAAGGCGGCGAATGACTCAAAGGTGATTTTAAGGACACCTACACTTGATACTATATAAATAAAACTTTGCTCATTTGTAAATAACTTTTGCTTGAGGGAGAAATATATGATGCGCCTACCTTGCCCTCAATATTGCTCTTTTGGTATTTGTTCATGTGTCTTTGCTATTACGATTAATTGTTATGCCACATAGGGTTTCATACAATTGTAATGGTGAATTCTTTCTATTTTGTACAACTTTACCATTATGATCAATTGTTATGCCACATAGGGTTTCAAGAGGTTATGATGATAAATCTGTTTTGTGTATCTTTACCATTGTGATCAATTGTTATGCCACATAGGGTTTCAAGAGATTGCGATGATAAATCTGGTTTGTGAACCTTTTATCATTATGATCAAGTGTTATGCCACTCAGAGTTTAGTGAGATTATTGATATTAAATCTAACATGAAGTCTTTACTATTTTGATCAAGTGTTATACATAGGGTTTCATAAGATTGTGTGGTAATTCTAATCTGTTTTGTACCCAATAAACTTATCTGAATTGAGGTGATAGATCATACCTTGCCTTCAAATGAAGAATCTATGGTGGATTTATCGTCGAGATAATTCAAACCACTCCATTCTCATGCTCTGTTTTGAGGCCCCGGTTGAATTTAAAACCGTTAACAGTTTAGCAATTTAATGATCTGAAACAGAAAATCCTTAGCTACCAGCGTTCTTGAGTTTTCTTAACCTTATTTTCTTCGGTAGAACAAAAGATGGGACTTAAGGTGCTTTTCTTTCCATGCATTAGGCTGTGAGGGCTTCCCTCATTGAAGAGCACTCATTGCGTAGTGTACATAGCTGTCCGTACAAACCTGCACTCCAGAGGTGTTAGATTTTACGCCAACACATACCAACAAATGTTAATACGCCTAGCAGACATAGAAAATCCAGATGATCTAGCTGCAAAAGCTTATAGAAAGCTACTTACTGAAACAATAATAGAAAGAGATATTGGAGCTAAAGAAACAAGCCATATGTTATTAGAACTTCCGTTGGTTCAAAGTAGTAGAAGATTTATCAATCTAAATGTGTCAATTGAGGTTTTCAAACTTGTAGCATTGCACGCTGAAAATAACAATGACGAACCAACAATGTCTTTCATTGATGCATACAGAAATAGGCCTTCTTCTATGGAATCTATCTCGCTAATTGATGTCGCAAAATCATGGATATATAATCCCAAACGAAAAAAAGAGAACAAATGAAATGCAAGAAAAACAACAACTATAATGAGAGTATTTCCAAGATTCTTATCTATTCCTCCACGTGACTCGAAAAGATGGTGTGATTTTTGTTTCTCATAATTGTTACTCTATAAACCATTTCGTGATATTCAAAGAGATATTGGTCATAACAATGATGTAGTAGCTTCAAACTGGTTAAACTTGAGCTATAATCAATGGCATGTGGAACGAAGAATAGTGGCTGACATTATTGAAGATATTACCGATTCTCAAAGTGATAACATTGAAACTGTCTAAGATACTGCTACAAAGAATGAATGGGAAATTCTATCCAGCCTTCATCATAGTGAAACTATGCAAATTTAAAAAATGGACATGCTTGGGAGGAGAGATTTTGACAAACAAACCAATTGGTCTAATGATTTCGAAAGTGAACAATACACAAATGAAGCAATCAATTTCATTACCACCATAAAAAACAATGCTTGTTTCATGCAAGATGGTATATGACAATCAATCAACTATGAGAACCTCAACAAAAAATAAGAAAAAGCAGTTAACATGATAATTTCACATTACCAAAGAAATCAAAATGAATCTCCATTGCTCATGATAATTCAAGGCACAACAGGAACAAGAAAGTCGTATGTTATAGGTGCCATATCCAAAGCACTTCAAAATGCTTCAACGTCAAAGCGGTCTCCCCTACTTCTACTTGCACCACCTGGAGTTGCAACATTCAATATAGGTGCATCAATTATTCATTCGAAATTAAAAATTCCAATCAAAGATTTCAAGGAGTTGGAAGGGACAAGATTAACAGGTCTTCAGGAAGAATTAGCACATATTAGATACATATTGATTGATGAAATGAGTTTTCATGGTGAAAGATTGATTGAAAACATAGATTCTTGACTTTGCCAAGCCTTCCCTCAAATTGCAAATCAACCTTTTACAGGTATGAGTCTCATACAAATATAAATAATCATATATAATTTTCTTTAACGAATTTGATTGAGATCTATTGCATGTCCTTATTGATAGAGTATACATTGAAATATAACATTTATCGATTACTTGCTGGAATATCAATGATCTTGGTTGGAGATCTTGGACAATTACCTTCTGTTAATGGCAGACCACCATATGCAAGCTACAAAAGAGATAAAATCCAATGGGAAGAATTCAAAATTATCATTACTTTAAATAAGATATTTAGACAAGATGGATCAAACAATGAACAACAAAAATTCCATCAACTTTTGACAAATATTAGAGATGCAAACCCTTCAATATATGATTGGAGTTTACTAATGACAAGATCTAATGCAAGGTTGTATACACCAACAAATGAAGACTTTGAAAATAATATTTATTTGTTTTTGACAAATGAAAACGTTCACAACCACAACAAAAAATATTTATATTCTTTGAAAAATCCAATTGCATGGAGCATTACTACAAAAATTGGAGCTCTAAGTGCAACTGAAGGATATACAGGTGATGAAGTCGATATTGAATTATTGTTAAACAAAAATGCAAGAGTTATGTTAACATTGAACCTATGGATAGAAGTAGGACGATGATGAAGTCGATATTGAATTATTGTTAAACAAAAATGCAAGAGTTATGTTAACATCGAACTTGTGGATAGAAGTAGGACTTGTCAATAGAGCTTTGGGATTTGTTCAAAAAATTGTCAATCGACTAGGAACAACACCCCTTGAACCACCAACCTATGTATTGGTGCAATTCGACAATTATTCAGGAATACCATTCGATGATCAACATCCTTCCACTGTTCCAATCACAACAATTCAAAGGAATAACTCACTACAAATACCACTATGATTGGCATGGGCTCTAACAATACATAAGTCTCTAGGCCTTACTATTCAAAAAACCACAGTTGATATTGGAAGAAAAGAAAGAACAGGTTTAACATTTGTGGCAATGTCTCATGTTAAGTGTTTAAGAGGACTAAGAATTAAGCTGCCGTTCACATATGATAGATATGAAAAATTAAAGAGAGGAAAGCAAATTGCAAACAACAAAGCAGAAGAAAATAGGCTTCAAACCTTAGAATACAACGAATGTAAGTTAAATACTTTTTCATTCAATACAATGTCCATATGTATAAACAATAGTCATTTGCCTTTGTATAATTAAATATCATACATATGTGGTTGTTCGCTACATTCCTATAATATAATCCAATTATATAAAATGATATAAAATAAATACATTATTACAAACACACAACAATAAAATTACTAAATGGATGCCTACAAATTGATATATCTCGGCGTTTTCTATATAGGTTATTCAATAATTTATTTAAAAAAGTCGAGATATATCTTTTTACATGTATTTATTTTTTTAATAATATAATTGGATTATATTATACAAGTGTAGAATACGACATATACATATATATGTAAATGAAACAAAGAAGAATGAATATATTTTATAGATATGGACATTGTATTGAATGAAAAAGTATATAGATTACATCAGTTATATTTTAAGGCTTTGAGCCTATTTTCTTCTACTTTTCTGTTTGTAATTTGTTTTCCTTTCTCTAATTTTTCATATCTGTCATATGTGAATGGTGGCATAATTCATATTTCGTTTAGAAGCTTGACACGAGAAAATTATGATGAATGTTAAACTTGTTCTTTCTGTTGGTCCGATATCAACTGTGGCTTTTTGAAGAGTTAGCCCTTGTGATTTATGTATTGTTAAAGCCCAAGTCAATCTTAATGGTATTTGTATTGAATTATTCATTTGAATTGTTGTGATTCGAACACTAAAAGGATGCTAATCATCAAATGGAATTCTTGAATAATTATCGAATTGTACCAATACATAAGTTGGTGGTTGCGGTGGTGATATTCCAGGTCTATATACAATTTTTAGTACAGATCCTAGAGCTCCATTGACAAGTCTTGCTTCTATCCATAGGTTTGATGTTAACATAACTCTTGCATTTTTGCTTAACAATAATTCATTATCAAGTTCATCATCTGTATATCCTTAAGTTGCACTAATATTTCCAATTTTTGTTGTCATGCTATGTGCAATTGGATTTTTCAAAGAGTATAATTTTTTCCTGTTGTGGGTATGAACATTGTCATTTGTTTGTTGAAAACAAATGAACATTATTGTCAAAGTCTTCATTGGTTGGTGCATCTAACCTTGCATTAGATCTTTTCATTAGTAAACTCTAATCATCTATTGTAGGGTTTGCATCTTTAAGATTTCTAAGAAGTAGATGAAATTTTTGTTGTTCATTGTTTGATCCATCTTGTCTGAAAACATGATCTAAAGTAATGACAATTTTGAATTCTTCCCATAGGATTTTAGCTTGTCTTTTGCTTAAATATGGTGGTCTATCATTAATAGGAGGTAATTGTCCAAGATCTCCAACTAAGATCATTGATATTCCTACAAGCTATGTATAAATGATATATTCAAATGTATAATTTAGAAATAAGGACATGCAGTAGATTTTAACCAAATTTGTAAGAAGTAATGACATACCTGCAAAGGATTTATTTGCATTTTGAGGAAAAGCTTGACGAAGTCGAGAATCTATATTTTCCATCAATCCTTCTCCAAGAAAGCTCATTTCATCAATCAATATGTATCATCATGATATGTGCTAATTCTTCTTGAAAACTTGTTAATCTTGTCCCTTCCAACTCTTTAAAGTCTTTGATTGGAATTTTCAATTTAGAATGAATAGTTGATGCACCTATATTGAATGTTGCAACTCCAGTTGATGCAAGTAGAAGTAGAGGAGATTGATCTAACATTGAAGCATTTTGAAGTGCTTTGGTTATGGCACCTATAACATATGACTTTTCTGTTCTTGTCGTACCTTGAATTATCATGAACAACAAAGATTCATTTTGATTTCTTTGGTAGTGTGAAATGATCATGTTAACTAGTTTTTCTTGTTTTTTGTTGAGGTTATCATAGTTGATATAGTGTTGTATATCATCTTGAATGAAATAACCATTGCTTTTCATGGTGGTAATGAAATTGATAGCTTCATTTGTGTATTGTTCATTTTGAAAATCATTAGACCAATTGGTTTGTTTGTCGAAATCTCTTCTACCCAGCTTATCCATTTCTGAAATTTGCATAGCTTGACCATGATGAAGGCTAGATAGGATTTCCCATTCATTCTCTGTAGTAGTATCTTAGATAGTTTCAATGTCTTCACTTTGCGACTCGGTAATATCTTCAATATTGTCAGCCACTATTCTTCATTCCACATGCCATTGATTATAATTGAAGTTTAGCTAGTTTGAAATTATTGCATCATTGTTATGACCAATATCTCTTTGAATTTTATTAAATGGTTTATAGAGAAACAATTATGAGAAGCAAAAATCAAACCATTTTTTTGAGTCATGTGTCGGAATAGATAGAAATCGAGGAAACTCTCACAATAGTTGTTTTTCTTGCATTCCATTTGTTATCTGATTTTTGTTTCGGATTATGTATCCATGATTTCGCTACATCAATTAGTGAAATAGATTCCATAGTAGAAGGCCTATTTCTGTATGCATCAATAAAATATATTGTTTGTTTTTAATTGTTATTTTCATCGTGCAACACTACACTTTTGAAAACCTCAGTTGATACATTTAGATTGATAAATCTTCTATTGCTTTCAACCAACAATAGTTTTAATAACATATGGCTTGTTTCTTGAGCTCCAATATCTCTTTCTATTATTCTTTCAGTCAGTAGCTTTCTATAAGCTTTTGCAGCTAGATCATCTATATTTTTTATGTCTGCTAGACATATTAACATTTGCTGGTATGTTTCAAAGTTTTAGATCTGATTTGGCTGCATACTTAGCAATATATTTAATTACAACATGTTTTGATTGAACAAGTTTCCAATATATATTTGCTCTCCATAGTTGCAAAATGTAACAATTGTGTGAGTTAAGTCTATTATCGTTCCTAGCAGGGTCAAATTTCATTTCACCAGTCTTTGCATCTTCATATAATTTTGGCCCTTGCAAATCTAATGGCCGTGGAGCATTGTATCTATAAATCATATCAACACAATTTTTTTGTTAGTTAATGCTTTACAAAAGTAAATGTGCTAAACAATAAATTCAATTAACAATGTAAAAATGACTACCTGCAAACCATTTGTCCTCCTTTCTTTCGTAGACATGCACCCTCTCTACATATTGTATGTCTTTGTACTGTGTTTGCTATTGTCTCGTGTTTTTAAGACATGGATTTATAGTACAATTTTGGAATGCTTGCAATATAAATCATAATCGATTAATTTGTTGTTTTTGTTTGAATGGGAAAACATTTGTAATTGTGATAATGTTATGTAAATTTGTTTTCTTACATGTAGATTTTGTTCATGAGTATCATGTATCAGATTCCATGCATGAACATTCATTCCTTTTTGAAGGATTTTTTTCTTAAGTGAGAATGTCGTAAGTGCATGTATTGTGCAATTATATGAGGGTAGTCAATCACATTTTGTTTTCACCAAAGTTGTGCTTCTCTTCGAGTTGTTGGTGATGTACCTGGCAGTAGTGCATGTAAGTTTGGCCAATACTATTCAGTTGCACTCAATGTAAAAAAAATGGTGGGTGTACCAATTTGATGCAGCATGTCTATCAATTCTGCACGACATTTTGTCTAATATGATCTTGTATCCCTTAAAGAAGTTCCGAACTGCATCAATCTATCAACAAGTTGTGATTGCGGTATATTGTTCATATGTTCACGAAGCTCATTCATTGTGATAAGCATGTCGTGGAGATTTCTTTTCATAAAAACTGCAGTTGATGTTTGTGCATGATGTCTCATTATCATATTGGCTATATAGTATCGAAATCTAGGATGTTTACCAAATCGATTGTCTTTATAACAGCATAGGTGCCTCACATATTTGTATAGATTTACTTTCTTGATTCATGTTCTAACTAGTCACATATACCATTTGGAAATAATGTTGGGAATGCCATATCAAGCAATCCCGGTGTCATGTATTCATTTATTGGAGATTCGCCAACTGTTGGCTAGTCAATTAAGGTTAGTGGATCTTTGTTTGGGTTGTTCATCCATGCATGGATCAAGTCCATCTCTTTTTGTGCATTGGGTGGTTGAGAGACCATCAATGTAGTGTGTTCAATAATATTACCTTCATTATTCTCTAGCACTAGTTCGACAAAAACTATATCATTTGTATCTGATATGAAATTCTATATGTACAGCAGCCCTAAGTTTGATCTGAATTTGTAGGTAAAGTGTCGAGCATTTGCATCGATTGTTACATTTGAGTAAAATTTGTTGTGGATTATTTTGTACTTCAGTGATGAATAAAGTATAAATACGATTCTTATTCACTGTGAAGTGGTAACATGTGCCACATTGATCTTTCCTTTCAGACTATAATGATTGACAAATATTTGATAGAACATGGCAATGTATATGATATTTGTTCAATATGTTGTGGAAAACTTATCGTGTGTCCTCTATATTTATATTGACCGCCTCTTGCATGTGTAACTTGTACAATTGGACTTACATGTGCAATCAACATTTCTTTTACTTGTGCGAGGTTTGTAAGTTAGGTTGATTGAGGTCCAGTATTCATATTATTTGTAGTTGAGAATCTGTTTATTCCTCTTTCTTGTTTACATCGTGTGCGAATAGTACTTCTGAAGTGCAAAGAATGTTGATTCCAATGTAACTTTCTTCGCAAATGTAACAATTTGCTAGTGAATGGTAGGAATCTAAGTAATTACGAAATATCAATTGCATTTTTTTGAAATCAGTGGCAAGTAACCCATTTGGATTTGGTGTGTTTGTATTCTCTTCCCCTTTGTTTTCTACATCTAATTCTTCTATTGTTGCTTGTAATTTTTTTCTTGCATTTCTTGCTTTATCAGCTTCATTTCTTTTTCTTCTTTGTTCATCTCTTTCTGCATTTGTTATTTGCTCCCTTTGTCGTCGATATTCTCTTTGGTATTGTCTCAGATATTCTTTTTGTTGTTCCTCAGATTCAAAGATTCTCTTCGGTCTACCCATAGCTAGAAATGAAAATAATATTGTCAATTCTAATGAGTAATATGTATCATCTAATTTTAGAAAAATATTATATTAATGTTATTAGAGTAATATGATTTAACCATTATGGAATTATTCATATGTATATATTTTTGTTATATAAGGATAATGTTATCATCAGTATAGTGATTTTTAAAATAACATTTTTATTATTCTTGTATTGCGATATTATGCTATATAAATGAATGATCTTAGTAACCCAAGTTGAACAAGTATGATCTTGCACTTGGCATTGAAGTACATATCTGTAATCACAATTAGGGAAACTCCCATCACATCTTTGACAATACCAATTACCGTTTCCATTATTATGCACTTTTTTTCGCATTTCTTACCTTCAATCTCCAAAGGGCAAGTAGTGTAATAGAAATTGTCAA
>VDFB02372608.1:0-77580 GCA_007258455.2 Sequoia sempervirens
CTTGAATTTTCCTATCAGTCCTAAATGTGAAAACACTTTAACATTGTGCATTACCTCCTCCTCAAGCTCTACCTACAAGAAAACTGTCAGTTTATTGGCCTTAACATCTTCAATTGTTTTTCCTGTTGCCTAGTGGAGAGGCTCCAGATGGGCTTTCGCACCCCCTGCCTGACTTCCCCCTGCATTCTTTTTGGAACCCGACTTGTCATTTCCTTCACCTCACTCGGATCTTTCTCCCGCTTTTCGTCTTGAGGTCTTCTGCTCGTGATTCCTTCCCTTGCCCCTGCGGCTCACACTGCCACCACTATGGCCTAAAGTTTGCACAAAGTTCTCCGTTCGGTCTTGCTCCACTTTTTCTCCACTACAAACACCATTGATCCCCTGAGATGCCTACCCCGCCAGGTTTGGTTCAGGAGAAAACCTAGTCTCTGTAGTCTGTGACAATCAATCGTTGTAGTCCATCGCTCCACCTTTGTTTTTAAATTTTTTTATTACTTTTATTGAGTGAAATTATTCCATTTCATATTAAAAGTAAGAAATTTATACGGATTATACGAGTTAGAATATTAAATCTAATTTTTAGTGCATGTATATTTTTTGACAATTTTTTGATAAGTATTTTATTTATTATTAAATTTTAAATTAGTTCTAATATAAAATTCAAGCCTATTTTATTTAGTAACACATTTGGCTTAGCATAAATATCAAAATTAAGTTTTTTTCCTTTGAAATAAGGACATCTCTATGGAGCACAATTAATTATTTGATTTTTTTTTAAACAATATATTTTTATTTTTCTTCGTGTCTTGAATAAATGTAATTGTTTTTTCTAATGGATCTACATTCATTATAAAATTAAATATAATACATATTTTTAATTTTTTTAAGCTAATACTAAGCTATACACACTTACAAAATGAAATTTTGAAACAACTTCAATTTATCCCCCAAAATGTGAAGTAAAATTGCCTTTTGTTAGCATTTTGATAAGTGTAGAGGAGACTCTGTTAGGGGGTTGATTTAAGCTTGGGTGATTCTATCCAAGGGTATTTAATATAAAACCATTTAATCAAGCACTCTTAGGTGGAATCTCTCTAGGATTAAATCATAAATTTTCCTAAAAAATGTGATTTTAGAAAAAGAATAGGATGCCCACAAGTGGGACACACTATTGTTGGATTAACCCACCAAACAAAGAGAATGAAGGGAAGAAAAATAAAAGGTAAAAATTGTGAGAAGAAAGTGTTAATGTGAACATGAACTTGATCATTACTAGGAGAAGAGTTGTCAAAGGTATTACAAGAAATATTACTTATAGATGTGTGAGAGCCATGTAGTGAAGGGCTAATATCAATTGTAAGAAGGGGATAATCATAGGTAGTGAGGGAAGAAGAAAATACCACATCATATTATGAGATATCCAAGGGGTTTGAAGATGTAACTAGAAGAACTAATAAGTATGAAAAGGAATGTGACAATAGATGAATGAAAGAATAATAAATGATAAATGACAAATATATGTAAGGAGACCCAACAAAAATAACTTGGAACCATTAAAAATTACAAAAGGGAAGAGGTTAATCAAGAAAAATAATGTGGAAAACATGACTTAAGGGAATATATAATGGACAATAGGAAGAATAAATAGAATGAGGATAAGGTTAGATCAATTAGAGAAAAAATGGATTGGTTGGAGGTTTGAGCAAGTTGGTTGAAGGTTGTTCTTCTCATTTAGGACTTAGGAATGGGAATTATGGTAGTGCCCATTTTTTTTGGGTTTGACTTGAATTTTACATTAATTTGAAAAAAAGGGAGAGGAAAAAGGGAAGGTTTGGGTGCTCATGTTAAGTTCACTAAAATCAATGATAAAAAATATAAATTTTACCTTATTACTAAAGGTAGATTAAGTTTAATCTTTCTAATGCATGTTAATTAGATTAACAATCTAATTATCTCCTTAAGGAAATAAGTGCATAAAAAAATAATTGAATCATTAATCTAATGAACACCAATTTGGTTCTATCTTTCTTGGGAAAGATAGTTTGGTAATTGAATAAGGTTACACAAAGTAATATTGTAAGAATGTAAATAGGGACAAATAGTTGGTTCAATTATTTTTTGGAATTTTAATTTTTATGTAGGGACACAAATGCACTTGTAAGGAAATTAGCATGATTGCACTTGAGTCCTCTATGTGTAGAAAAATAAAAACTGTTAGATCAACAAACCAAGACCTATAACGTATAATAAACAAAGATTAACAAAGAATTATATATATAATGATGATGATGATTATGAATAAATTTATTTAAAGGAAATTGAATAATAATAAATAATCAAACCATATGTCCTGAAGAGGGACCTTTCCCTTTTATCTCTTACATAGGTTTAACATTTTTTGGATAAATTTGTGAGATTTGTGCATGATAATATATAAATGTAGGAAAGAGGGAGATGGACAATCCAAGTAACAAATTTGATTTGGCAAAGATAAATGAAGTGGATTAATATTTTTTTTTAAATAATTATATGATAGATGTAATGATGCTATCAAGGAATAAAAACAAAGAGACCCCTTGAGTCAGGAGGAAACTTCAAGAAGATATCCTCATAATTATGGAGGAATAGAAAGAAACCCACAAAATAGGTTTAACTTAGTTGATATTTGATACAAGAGAAAAATATATTCAAGAATATAAGGAAGAAGTTTCAAGAGAAATGGAGAAGAAAGGAAGAGGACATGAGCTTATTCAAATACACAGAGAGGAGCAACTACCCACAAGATCTATTTCAAATATAAAAGAGAAAGGTAGAATTAGTTATTCTAAATGATATTATGAATAAAATGCTAAGATATGGGAAAAATATAAATAAAATCCACAACATATCACAATGTTAGAGATGGAATGGACAAGCATAAATCGAAGAACTAAATTTTACCCAAAATAAGAGAATTGGATATCACAATGATTGAATATTTTGCTCATAAAATTGAAACCTTGATTACCATAATAAAATTGGAGACAATAACTATGATAAAAATAAGTCTTCATAGTACCATGTAGCTCTCTAATGGGTAGTAACCCTTTTGGGAGAGCAACAAAGAATGAAAACTTTTGGAGGGAGAGGATAAAAATATGAAAATAATTAGTATAATAGAGTGTCGTGGTTGAGAGAATATATGAATGGATAAAATAGATAAAATAATCCTTAAAAGATTAAAAATGATGATAATTTAAAGACAAATTATTGCCATCAAGGTTCTTAAATAGAGAAAAAGAGAGTCACCAATAAAAATATAGAAAAGTGATGTGGTTAGGATTTTTGATCAACAAAAAATAGAAAAAGATAGGTTTAAGCATATTTACAAATTTAAAAGTTTAGGGACAATACTACTATAATGAAATGTCAACATGGTTGTGCTAGATTTCTAAAATTATCAAAAATAAAAAGTTTTGAGAGAAAAAAGAGAAAAAATTCATAGACATCAAAGAAAACATGAAATTAAATAAAAAATATAAAGAATCATCACAATTAGCACCTTGGATTAGAGACAAGGCTTGGGGAAGTGGCCAAAATAAACCTAGAATATCTTGTAAGAGAAATTACTAAAGTGAGTACATAATTTATAAAGTGAGTGTATATCTAACACTATACATGCATAACTAGCCAAGGATGTGTTGGAATATTGTCATTGATGTCAAAGGACAACAAGACATAAATTAAAAGGAAATTAATGTCAAAGGAATTCATTGTTGTCATCATATTATTGTCATTGATGACAAAGGAGAAGCTTTTAGAATCTAATCACTGTCATAAGACACCCTATTGCTAAAGCAAATCATGATCACGACCAACTTCATAAGCAAAAAATTAGCAAGAAATGAAGGAATCATTTTTGGCAGCAAAAACTAGAGTTTGAATTACATTTAATAGATAAATTTATATTTATCTATGTGGGACGACCTAAGTTCCCTTTTGCTAACCGATCCTAGGTAGTTTAAATGTCAAAATAAGTAAATCTTAGTTATTGGGCTGACCATCTTGAGTTGAACACCCATCTTGGGCATGAATATTTAGATAATAAATATATGAATTTATAAAGGGACCAACCACTTTAAAGTTGGTACCCCAAATCCAAGGAAGTTTTAAATTAAATAAAATTTATTTATTTCTGCCTTGGCTGACCTAGTAAGAAGGGGTGCATTGGTTGGTGAAGAGGTATCATCAAAAGATATATATAGAAGGTTGGAGGTTAATTAAGCATCCATTCATTGAATATATTTCATATTTTCTAGAGAAAATCTACATCAGACAAGAGTAGATTCAGAGAGCAAAATTTTTGAGATTAATTTGTCTCATGCTTGTGAAGCTTCTATGGTGAATTCATAAAGGTATTTTGCAAAATATTTAAGATTCATGAGCATATTTTTTAAGATTAAATTACTGATCTGAGTGAGAATTTGAGAGAAGAATTTCAAGATAGATTTGTGTGAAGGAGTGGATAGATTTTTTTTGTTGAAGTCTTTGAAGGGATCTAGGGAAGATCCAACAACATTATAATCACTTTGTTTTTGAAAGTTGGTGCCTTCTATTTTGCAATATCAAGAGGTTGGAGCCTCTCACTCAAGAGATCAATTTCTCTTGTTGAGTTGGTTCTCAGTGGAGGCGATTGGTGTCTCCCATGGGTTGGTGCCTACAAAATTGTAAGAATTTTTCTATAAAAGTAATATTTTGTTGTTGTTTTCTCTTGCAAGTGTTTATACATAAAATTGTGTGTGCATCTTGTGTTCAAATTTTCTAGATCTGACTTGTGTGGATGTTTTGATTATTGCTTATGATTGCAAAAGTTATAAATTGAAAAATTGTTCTTATAATGATTCACCCCCTCTCTATATAAGTGTGTGTATTTATTCAATTGGTATTAGAGCAAGTTCCTTTGAAAGGGACTAACCACTTGAAGGAAAGATCTTAAGAACACACATGGTGAGTCAAGAAGGGTTTTCCTTAAGTCGAGCACCATTGTTTGATGGGAACAACTATGCTTTTTAGAGTATGAGGATGCATACTTATTTGATGTCCCATGGATTTGATATATGACAATCTATTGTGGATGGCTATGTGGCAGCAACTACTCGACCAATGAATCAAGTTGAAAAGAGGGTGAGTGAGAACAATGCTAAATAAAAATGAATACAATTCTAAGTGGTCTAACTAAATCAATTTTTTTCAAAGTTATGCAATTCACATTGGAAAAAGAGATGTAGGATAAGCTTCAAAGTACTTATGAGGAGATGATAAAGTGAAAAGGAAAAGCTCCAAACCCATAGGAGATAATTTGAGAGTTTGAAGATGAAGGATGAAGAATGTTGCCAACTACTTTCTCTGTGTGGATGAAGTCGTAAATACCATTCATAGTCTTGGAGAAAATATTGAGGATGATATTGTTGTGCAAAAGGTTTTAAGATCTCTACCCATAAGATTTGATGCAAAAGTTTCCTCCATTGAAGAAATGAAGGATCTAAGCACTTTGAAGATGAATGAGTCACATGGCATACTTACTAATTACAAAATGAGGATTGAGAAAGGAACATCATCAAAACATGAAGACACCTTTAAAGCATCAAGAAGGATGAAGAAAAAAGGACCCACATCAAGTGAAAGTTCAAGTGATGAGGAAGATTCTAACTTTTGTGAAGAAATTAAATAAAGAAACTATCAAGCGAAAAGGTAAGTATACTCTTAAATGCTTTAATTGTAGTAATATAGGTCATTTTTCTGCTAAATGTCCATAGGTTGGAAGTGATAGCAGTGAAGAAGTATATTATGACAAGAGAAAAGGCAACAAAAGTCATCATAAAAAGAAGTCCACTTAAAGGAAATCCAAAAAGAATAAGAATTTTCAAAGACACAAGAGGAGACAATATGTTCAAGGAAGCAATAGTTCATCTAAGGAAAGTGATGAAAGTTTCTTCAAAAGTGATAGAGAATTATTTCTCTTCATGGCCATGAAAAAAAAAGAAGAAGCTCCAAGGTGCGAAGACAAAGGGAATGAACAGATAAAAATAAAGAAAGATACTATAGTAGATATTGAGGAATAACTTATTGTTACCATAAACAAAATCAAAAGATTCAAGACACAAAATTCAAAGTTTAAAGACCAAATTCAAGAAGATGGTGAGAAGTTTGAAAATATAATTTTGGATTTGAAGACTCAAGTTGAAGAATCCAAACACATTCAAGATGTCTTAAAAGAACAACTAAAGGAAAAATAATTATAGTGAGAAGCTTGAATATGATTTTTTTTTCTTGAGGAAGGAGCGAGAAAAGAATAAAGATTAGTTCAATAATAACATAGAGTTTGATAAAAGTTTCAAAATGTTAGAGGACCTTATCAACTCACAAATATCACCATTCATCAAAAGTGGTCTTAGTTTTGATGGAAAAAGTTCACAAACTGCAAAAACGTTGGAAAGTAAGAATTATGCTGTAGCCCTCAAAAGTTCCAACAAAGAGGAGGTGTGTTGCACATGCGACTAATGTTGCACCAAAAGATCAACATATTAATGCCCAATACAACTACCAGATTTATAAAAGATCCAAGATCCACATGAGGTTGTTAAGCCATGTCATGAACCCAAGCGTTGTGCTACACAACACAAGGATACCAAGGGCGAAACTCTTACAACAATCCCCCCTAGTGCAAGCGAGGGGTTCAAACTTGTGGCCTCGAATATGATACCAATTGTTAAATGAACAAGAAAATTGAGAGGGGGTGAATTAGTTGTACCAAATTAAAACATCAAAACCCTCAATAGTAATCAGATCCACATGCATTCATTGAACTCTTAATCTATTATAATGTTTAACCATGAAAAGAAGATAACATAAACTAAAAAAATCAACACCATACACAAGAGAACATCATATTTACATGAAAAACTCAATGAGGGAAAAACCATGGTGAGGATTAGCTCACAATATAAGTAATTGAAAAATTAGTACAAAGGATCACTACAAGAATATGACACATTATCCACAAAGGCTCCTAGCCATAGAAAGAAAAGAAGATAGAAGGGAAATGTTACACAAAGAACAACTTCTCAATGCAACAAAGAATCCACCACTATAGCTCCAACACCTTCACAATCTTGTTTGAATGATTGCAGACACCTTCAACTCATTTCATTCAAAATTCTAACGATTTGAAGTTCACTCTGCTCTGCTCAAACTCGCACTCTACTCGTCGACAATTCACATCACTTGCATCACATACATCTATCCTTTCTATCTTATCAAACCTCAACATCTCAACTCTTACTTATATTGTCCTCAACCTTGAAAAATTTCTCCAAGGTTGGCTATACACACTTCACACTTTGCAATTTCAAATTAGGTAAGTACTAAACATTCCCACAGTGGATAGGAATGAAAGTGGACCAAAACAAAATTTACCTAGGACCCAAATCAACTCTCACACATCATGCTACACCTTTATTAACACTTGAGCATCTTCGAATGTAGTGCAAATACCAGACCGACTGTTACCCATGAAAACACATAGAAATTTGAATTACATGCTTCTTTTAAACAATCCAAAACTTCCAGACAAAAAAAATCACCTGAACATGATCCAAGAACATCCTAGGAACCAACAAACTCCTTCAAAACAAATCTCACCTGAAGATTATAAATTTTTTGTTTATCCAGACAACACTGCCAAACACTATAATACTCTATAACTTAGAAGAAATTATAACATTAGAGAAACAGAATAACATCATCAACTCTCCTTCAGAACCGCAAGTCCTGGAAAGCAACTGCAGAGAAATGTGGAGAAAATACATTTCTCCCAAACACCTCTATACACAACATTGCAAAACCAATTCACACACTAGTGATTATAACTTCATCTAACCATTGATCCAAAATCCAAAATTCTGGATATAGAAAATCTAAACATCTCTAAAAAACATATCCAAACCAAAAAAGAACCAAAACTAGAACACCTCTACAAACTAGAACACCTCTGCAACATCTTGTTTCCTTAATTAATCAATTTTCTCAATATCCTCAACATTTGAACCTTAAATAAAAGCTTATCAAAGCAACACCATAGGTTAACATCATTAAATTAACTGATGAAAACATAATGCAACTAATCAAAGCAACAATGTCTTCTCAACTATTGCACTACTATCATTAATGACAACACATGCTTGTTGACATCAATGAAAACACCTTCATACTTGCAAAAATTTCCCCCTTTTTCATTGATGGCAACACAAGATGTGAAAAACCATCAAAGACACAATAGATTTGAACATACTTATTTCCTTTTCTCTTTTCTCCCCCTTGCACAACTATCTCATTACACTCTCTCTCCTTAATACTTGCCTCTTTTACATGACTTCATTCGCCTTTTTCACATGAATTATTTCTCTCCCCCTTTGACATCAATGGAAAAGGATAAGGTATTTTACATTATTCTCCCCCTTTGACATAGAACCAAGATACTTGCAACTACTCTAAATACTCCCCCTTAGGAGTACACACCAAAAAACTCAACAACCTATGCACAATGACAACATAAATTTCATACTGTAACAATGTTACTACCTACTCCCCCTGAGAGGTAGACACCAACATCAATCTAGAAAAAGAATGAATCCATAGATCCATTGGACTGATACATCTCCATATGCATCTAGTTCAAAAAAGGAGAGGTAATAACCCCCAACTTCTCCCTAAGATACTCAAAATTATCTTTAGGAAGAGCCTTAATGAATATGTTAGCAATCTGATCCTTTGTAGGTACATATTCAAGTTTCACTTCATTCTCCACAACTTTCTCTCTCAAAAAGTGATACTTAATTGATATATAATTTGTCCTTGAGTGTATCACTGAGTTCTTTGAAATGCTAAGTACACTTGTGTTGTCACAAAAGATAGAAATAGGCTCATCATACATTTCTATGATATCGTTCAATGTATATCTCATCCATAATACTTGTGTGCAACAAGATGTTGCTACAATAAACTCAGCCTCCGCAGTAGATAAAGAAACAAAATATTGTTTCTTGCTGAGCCATGCCATCAATTTGCATCCAAGAAAGAATGCACCACCACTTGTACTTTTCCTATCATCAAAACATCCAACCCAATTTGCATTTATGTATGCACTTAATGTGAAATCAATATCCTTAGGATACCATAAGCCATAATCCAAAGTGCCTTTTAAATATCTAAATATCCTTTTTAATGTAGAAACATGTGACTCTTTAGTATCTTCTTGAAATCTAGCCACAAGACAAACTGCATGCATGATATCCAGTCTAGTAGAAGTTACATATAAAAGTCCACCAATCATAGATATGTACTTTCTTTGATCAGCCTTAGGTGATTTATCATCCTTGCTTATTTTGCAACTAGTAACCATAGGAGTACATACCAATTTGGAGTCATCCATTCCAAAAAATTTCAACATCTCTTTAACATACTTTGATTGTGAAATGAATATTCCTTTATTTGTCTAATAGATTTGTAGCCCAAGGAAGAAATTCATCTCCCAAAACATTGACATCTGAAACTCTTTTTGTATCACTTTTGGAAATTTATTACACATATCTTCATTGCCTCCAAAGATAATGTCATCCACATACACAACCACTATCAAGATTCAACCTTCCTCAACTTTAAAGTAAAAATTACTGTCTCTAGTACCCTTATTGAATCCTTGCTGTATCAAATATCTATCCAATCTTGCATACCAAGCTTTGGGAGCTTGCTTTAAGCCACACAATTCCTTTTTCAATTTGCAAACCATGTCTAATTTATCTGACAACTGAAATCCTTCCGGTTGTTCCATGTAAACTTCTTCCAACTCTCCATTCAAGAAAGCAAACTTCACATCCGTCTAATACACTTTAAAGTCTTTATGTGCCACAAATGCCAAAATCATTTTGATTGCTTCCATTCTAGCCACTGGGGTAAATGTTTCCTCAAAGTCTAAAGTCTATTCCTTCTACTTGTGAGTAACCCTTACACATAAGCCTTGATTTATTTCTTAGCACTTCTCCATTCTCATTAAACTTGTTTATGAATATCCACTTAGTTCCAATTATACTTATTTTTCAGGTCTAGGAACCAATTCCCAAATTTGATTTTTCTCAATTTTTTACTGTTCTTCCATTTCCATCATCCAATATTCATCTCTACATGCCTCACTTACTATTTTTGGTTCAGTTTTGGAAAGTAAACACAAATTTACCTCAATTTCAACAACTTTTGTTCTTGTCAATACACCTTTTCTTTTGTCTCCAATAATTTGTTCTTCGAAATGATTTCTTTGCACATACTTGGGGGTCTTAGGGGTCTTTTCTTGAGCTTTTTCCTCTTCACTCTGCATTTATTTTTCCTTAGCTTTTTCTTCTTCTTCTTCTTCTTCTTCTTCTTCTTCTTCTTCTTCTTTGCAAGTAGGTTCATCTGACACATATCCATCTATAACAATTGAATTATGCAAATCTTCAACAACCTTGACATTTTCACTTTCAACAATATTTCTTAGCCTTTTGTTGTAACATCTGTAAGCTTTTATTTTAGTAGAATATCGAAGGAAGATACCTTCATTAGACCTTGCATAAAAATTTCCCAAGTTTTCTTCATCTCTTCTGATATCACATTTGCTTCTAAATACTCTAAAGTACTTGACAATAGGAATCCTTCCATACCACAACTCATAGGGAGTCTTTGTGTTGTTAGCTTTGGCTTGAACTCTATTGAGTATGTCTATAGGAGTGAATTTTCACCCCTTGTGTAAATTCCCCTTTTGCATCCCATCACCTTAGAAAATCAAACCCAAAGGTGAAATTCCACATCGCCCATCCAGAACGCATCCACTTGGCACTTGTTTTGTGTGTTGGTGGGGGAATATTTGTTGAGGACGTGAGCGTAACGCGCAGACATCTACACGGCACAGTGCCATCCCTAACAAATTCTTGCCTCTGGTGTTCGTTAGGATGTTACGTTCTCCATTGGGCATGAAGCATAACACCTCTGTGTCGACCAACCGACCCAAAAATGGCTCCTTCTCTCCCATTTTTCTCTTGAAATGGCTATCTTGTTCACTCATTCAATTTTCAAAGATCTTCTAGCAATCTATCACATTCTCTCAAGCATTTTTCATACAACTCCATTGAGCATTATAGTGAGTAAACTTGTTACTCCATCAATTCCATCCTTGTATGTGTGGTACTACCATAGAAGCTGTGAGTTCAGAGTCTTGTGAGACCTCCTTTCATCATTTCTGTGGCCCTACCAACTTTTCCAAGCTTGTTTCCTTTCATTCTCCCTTCATTGGCCTTGAGTGCCTTTGGGTGGAGGTGGTATTGCATCATTCTTCTTTTCCTATTGTGGTTTGATAGAGTAGCATTGCATCTTTTGTAGTATTTCATAATTTTCTTTCTATTTCCTTTATCGCATTTTCTACTTTGTGGCTTTTTTGGTTGTCTATGGAGGTGGAAACACCAAAGAGGGGGTTTGACTGAGGCAAACCCCTATACAACCCAACATTTTCCCTCTCTTGCTTGTGTGTAGGTGAACGTGTGCATGGAGCTCATTGGCGAACTGGAGCTTTAGTGAGTTGATATTTGTCACCCTCACTTTCATCTACATTCTTTTCTATTTATATAGTTATCTCTCACATTTCATCATTTTATTAATTATTTCATTAAAGTTAGTTAACCAACTAGAAATTTAGTAGGAATTTTTTCCTTTCGCATTGCAACTTACATTTTCTGGTCGTACAGATGCTAGCACGCTAGAGAGACGTAAGTGCGCCACACTATCGTCCTAGTCTTGCACTGATGTCTTTGGACAAAGAGCTGTTTGAGGTGCAATTTGGACTCCAGAAACTAGCTCATCTAGCCTCATTTATACATTTGGATCTATAGAGTGACATAAGTAGTCGAGAGTGCTCTTCATTCTTGATTCTTGTCCTAAACACTCACTAGTTTGAGGTAAGTTATGGCAGCCATCTGCTCTCAGCTCTCCATGACCTGGAGCCTTGGTGTGGTTCTTCCCCCTCTCTTACTTTTTTGATGAACTCGACATGAACTATTTTGGTTCTGTTTAATGTTGTTGAAGGCTCCTTTCCTTGTGTCTTAGGAGCATTGTAGGCATGAGTGTTGCAAGGAATTTTACCTTGCAACCCAACCTACGACCCTTAGTGGCATAGTTGGAAGGTTCCATAAGCATCATAGAACGAAACCTTAGTTGGGTTTGCGAAACCTTTGGGGGATTTGTGAAAGTGTTGTTTAGTGTACACAATGGCCTCCTTTCTGCATCTGCCTATCCCTTTCGTGCAACCTGTGAGTAGTTCTTTTGGTATAACTTTCACCTTGTAGGACCTGCCGATGGGTTATAATAGGGAGCCATATCCTCTTTACATCCCTGTGCGAATCAACAGAAACACTGTAACATGTGTTCTTGTGGGTTATGATAGGGAGCCATCTCCTCTTTACATCCCTGTGCGAATCAACAAAAACATTGTAACAGGTGTTCTTGTTGAACCAATGCACATGTTGGGTTAATGTGATTACTAAGGAGATTATGTCGATCAATTTCCTACATAAAGATGGGTACGATGCACCTAAAAGTACCATTCGTACACATAATAGACTTTCTTTACTTCCCCTTGGTAGCATCACCTTGTTGGTCCTTGTTGGACCTAAGTCAGTAAACTAACTCTTTGACATAATCCTGGGGTACGAACTCTTCAAAGTGAAACTAGGTATCTCCTGGTTAGTCACTATGAATGCAATTCCCTCGGTCATGCATAAGTGTCTAAAATTTATCCATGAGGGTTCAGTACATGTAATCCATGTCACCAGCTATACACTGCTAGTTGTGTGTGGTAGTTATTCCCTAGATCACTTTTTGCCTACACTTATTGGTCCACTTCTACCAAGGACTGACCTCTTGTACCGAACCTATGAGAAGTACAAGAAGGGGCACTTAATGCCTAAAGTGAGATACCCTCCATCTCCTTATACTATTTCACATAGGGCTTATTTGAAAGCTGATAGTGATGCCACCATGGCTCAGAGAAGGGAAGAAGAGAAGCACTCTCAAGGTTCCTCTTCCTCCTCTTATATTGTCCAGCTTGCCGCTTCCTCTCACCCTACTATGGCATCATTAGATTTTTCTCTGCATTTGCGGGAGAGCCCTATGGTGCCTGCTTGGTGAAAGCCCAAGCGTCTTGCATTCAAACTTCCCATTCTACCCACGGTGCCTAGGCCCATTCGATTGGTAGAGGGAAGGGTCCCCATGGGGAATCCTCTATGTCTATGCGTCTGTAGCCTCCTACTACTCTTGCTCCTAAGGCAGTGAATGGGAAGAGGCCCATTTTCAAGTCATTAGAGTCGGTTCCCCTCACTATTGCTCCATCCTCTTCTTAGTCTCTCCCTCCTACTCTCATCTAGGAGTCTCTCCATCCACCATAAATAGATATGATGGACACTTTGATGGCCCAACGGGAGTCTTCTGTTCCATCTCAGCTTCTGGTCTCTAGCTCCTGAAGTCATAGAAACCTCCTTGTGCATGAGTGCAAGCATCGACGAAAGGATTTGGTAGCTGAGAAAGCCACTTTGTAGAGGAAGGAAGGGGAGCCAACTGCCCCTATTTCAAGGCCTCCTGCTATATCCTCCTCTCCCATTCCCTCTATTTTAGTTCAATCAAATTTAGTTTTGCTTCTGGCTCCTGTGATGAGCGTATCCCTAACCCTAAAAAGATGCAGGTGTTTATTTCTCTTTCAGTTGAACCCCCTCTCTTGATGTTCCTCTCACACATCCCACCGTTCTAAGTTGGTGGACATGTTGAACACCTCGGTGGTGTCTTCCACATTTTTATCCTCCTCTGTGCCTTCTGCCTCGTTCATGGGGGTCTCACACCCTCTAACAAATCAGAAGGTGGAGGATGGCCTTGCTAGCAATGGGGGTAAAAATGGGAGTCCAGTCTCTTCAAAGGGTGGTTCTGTATTAGCATGCACCGTCCTTGTGATGAAAGAAGCTCCGACATCCATCGAGTTTGTCATTGCTCCTGAATCACTTAGCGATCCTAGCAATGAATCTCGAGTGACACCTCCCTCGCCCATTGAGATAACACATGGCACTCCCATGAAGTGCATGTTTAACTCTTTGGATGAGGTCCCAACCCCGTTAGTGATCTTTGCGAAATCGTTGACCTTTGCTTCACAGGTACTAAGTGGAGGAGACCTCGAAGAATCTCCTTCCTTGGATCTTATTGCAGGGGGGTCAGAGGTTTACTCTCTTGACATTTTAACACTACAGGCTCATCCGCCTTCCCTGTATAATGATCTAGATTGGGAAGCAGATGGCCTCCTGGTTGATGAGTGTTAGGGGGCACCTCTTATTTTCCTTTAGATTAGGTGTGTGTTTGTTGTGATGTGTTCTCCCATGATTGCATCATACATTCTTGGATGACCCTTGTCACCCTTGTAGGTGCTTGGATACTTGATTAATTATGTATCATGAAACTTCCTCTATTTGTGGCATCATTCTTCCTCTGTTATGTGTATTGATTTTTGGAAAATTGCTGATGTAAAGTGTTGTGGGCATTTAGGGTTCCCTTCCAGGTTGACCCAATTTTTAACTTTTACTTTGTCTTCTCGTGCATTCTTTACATGGTATGATATAGTAGGGGGTTGATGAAAGTTCAATATACTATTATTATACTTATATATATTTATGAGCAACTCTAACCACAAAATATTAGATCGCCCCTATTCCCTTTGTTTGTGATGTTACTGTCTCTTTTTGTAGTTTTGGTTATTTTTCTCTCTTCTTTGCTTGAGTTGTGATGTTTTGGTGTTAATGTGTTGTCCCTCGTGTGTGTGACAACATCACCATAGTGACATCTCTCTATGTCCTATGGGCCACACCATCACTTTGTCAGTCTTTCTTTTCTCTTCTTAGGAGGGGGGCTATCATGTCAACTTTGATTTTCAAAAAATGCATTCGATTGCCAACGAATCTTTTCTTGAAAATATTTGCAAATTTTTTCAAAAAAATCTCATTCTCAACAAGGAACCATAGTGAAATGTGTTTCCTTCACCATGGGTTCATAAAGAAAGAACTTGAAAAATTTTCCTCCAAGGAGGGAGCATCTTTTCCTGCAAGAGAAAACCTTGACCTTCCCTTGTGAGGGGGCATTTTCTTCCTTTCAAATTCCTTGATGAAGTGAACATATTTCAAAAGGATTCCTTAATGGTGAATTGATTTGCGTAGAACATTCTTGCACTTTCAAATAGTGCTTCCCTTGAGTGGACCCCTTTTCTTTTGAAGGGTTCTCAAGGGACCCCTTTGAAAGCTCTTCCTTTAATTTTTTAACTGTCTATGTGATTTTCTATTTGTCTTCCTGTGTGGTTGTTTTTCATTTTCTAACATGTTTTATCTATGGATTAACATGTTGCTTTACAGGTACACCTATGAAGCCACTTTCCAGTTCAACTTTGTGGAGTCCCCTTACATTGGGCTTCCTTCATGAGAGAGTACTTGTGAAAATTTCTTCTTTGCAGGTCTGAGGGCCTGTGAAGTGCTTGCATCTTGCAGGATTTGTCCATTGTTGGTCTGTGAGCATTCGGTGTGCTTTTCTCAACTTCAAAGTTCCAAAAAGCTATGACGTTCTTTTGTTTCAACCTCCTCAGGGGAGAGTACCTGTGGAGTCCTTTGCCTGCCCTGCACTTTCGAGTTTTTCAGATCATGGTTTTCTTCCTTGATGGTTTAGGTATACATTTCTAACTCTTCGATCTACTTTATCAAACACTTATTGATACTCATGCTCACTAAAGTGGGGATAAAATGTATAGGAGAAAATTCACACCCCTTGTGTAAATTCCCCTTTTGCATCCCCTCACCTTAGAAAATCAAACGTAAAGGAAAAATTCTACATAACCCATTTGAAACACATCCACTCAGAGCCTATTTGTTGGGGATGTAAGCGCAATGTACAAACGTCTATGATGTACATTGCCATCCCTAATAGATTCTTGCCTCTAGTGTCCGCAAGGAGATTACATTCTACATTGGGAACGAAGCATAATGCCTCTATGTCGACCAACCGACCCAAAAACAACTCCTCTCCCATTTTGATTTTGAAATGGATATCTTGTTCACTCATTCAGTCTTCGAAGATCTTCTAGCAATTTATCACATTCTCTCAAGCGTTTTTGACACAACTCCATTTTGCATTGCAGTGAGAAAGCTTGTTACTCCATCAATTCCATCCTTGTACATGTGGTGCTACCATAGAAGTTGCAAGTTTGGAGTCTTGCAAGACCTCCCTTGTCACTGCTGCGACCATGTCAACTTTTCCAAGCTCGTTTCCTTGCATTCTACCTTCATTGGCCTTGAGTGCCTTTGGGTGGAGGTGGTATTGTATTACTCTCCTTTTCCTATTGTGGTTTGATAGAGTAGTATTACATCTTTTGTAGTGTTTAGTACTTTCCTTTCTATTTCCTTTATCACATTTTCTACTTAATGGATTTTTTGGCTATCCATGGAGGTGGAAACACCAAAGTGGGCGATTGACTGAGGAAAACCCCTATACAACCCAATATTTTCCCTCTCTTGCTTGTGTGTAGGTGAACGTGTGCGTGGAGATCGCTGGAAAACTAGAGCTTTAGTGAGTTGATATTCGCCACCCTCACTTTCATCTACATTCTTTTCCATTTATACAATTATCTCTTGCATTTCATCATTTTGTTTATTTCATTAAAGTTAACCAACTAGACAGTTAGTATTATTTTCTACTTTTCACATTGTACTTTACATTTTCTGGCTGTACAGACACCAATGTGCTAGAGAGATGCCAATGTGTCATACTGTTGTCCTAGATTCGCGCTGCCATCCTCATATAGAGAGCTGTCTAAGGTGTAGTTTGGACTCCAAAAACCAGCTCATCTAGCCTCATTTAGACATTCAAATATGTAGAGTGACATAAGCACTTGAGAGTGCTCTTCATACTCGATTCTTGTCTTAAACACCCATTAGCTTGAGGTAAGCTAGGGAAGCCCTCCTGTCTCAGCTCTCCATGACCTAGAGCTTTGGTGTGGTTGGGCCCTCTCTCTTAAAATATGTAAAAAGAAATATGAATTTATTTTCTCCAGTATACTTCTGATAGTTTAGCTTCTTTCATCATAGTCCTTGCAACTTCTTGAACAGTTCTATTTTTCCTTTCAACAACTCCATTCTGCTAAGGAGTTCTAGGGGTAGACGAGTGCCTATTTATTCCACGATCTTCACAAAACATGTTAAACTCATTGGAGGTGAATTATCCACATCTATCAGACCTCAAAAATTTGATCTTCAAATCCATCTCATTCTCAACCATAGCTTTAAATGCTTTAAATCTATCTAGAGCTTCAAATTTTTCTCTAAGAAAAGTTACCCATGTAATTATAGAATAATCATCAATCAAAAGAATAAAATACCTATCACCTTGAAGAATTCTCAGCCTTGTAGAACCACAAATATTTGTATGTATTAATTCCAGTAGTCCGATAGTAGATTGCTCTTTTCCTTTGAAACTACTCCTTGTTTGCTTTCTGAATTGACAATCTTTGCAAACAACATCTATTGAATTTGTGATTCTTGGTAGGTCTCTTACTGAATGAATAAGACAATTGAGAGGGGGTGAATTAGTTGTACCAAATTAAAACATCAAAACCCTAAATAGTAATCATATCCACATGCATTCATTGAACCCTTAATCTATTATAATGTTTAACCATGAAAAGTAGATAACAAAAATTGAAATAATCAACACCATACATAAGAGAACACCAGATTTACATGGAAAACCCAATGAGGTAAAAACCATGGTGAGGATTAGGCCAGAAGCTCAAACCCCTCACTTGTAGTGGGGGGATTGTTGCAAAAGTTTTGCCCTTGGTCTTCTTGTGCTGTGTAACAGGACACTTGGGTTTGTGACATGGCTTAACTGCCTCTTGTGGATCTTAGATCTTGTATAAATCTGGCGGTTGTATCAGACATTAATAGATTGATCTTTTGGTGCAATGACAACTGCCTGTACAACAAGGTGAACAAAGAAGAGAATAAAAGGGAAGAACGCAAAAAGGAGGTGAACAAAGAGGAAAACAAGGAGGATAAAACCTCATAGTTTCAAAGAACTAATAAGGACAACCTCAAATGGTCCTTTCCTCAAAGGAAGCCACACACAACCAGGTTTCAACATTCTCTCCATGGTTATTGCTTTTCATGTAACTAGTTTGGGCATAAAGTAGTAAATTGTAGAGTTCACACAAGGAATTATTTTAAATTCACGAAGATGAATTATAATTTATTTTCTCCTCTAATGGATTATAATATTATATGTCACAAGTGCAACAATTTTGAGCACACAACAAATTTTTGTAGAACTATTTTTCTCAAACCTCTAAGAAAAAATAAGGAGAAGGATGTTTGTGACAAGAAAAAGGATGAATCAAACAAGGTTTGGAAAAAGAAGCAAGAAATGAAAGAAAAATCCATGATTGTACAAGTTGCACTACATGCTCAAGATGAGAAAGAAAAATTATATATTGATAGTGGTTGTTCAACCCACATGACTAGTGATAAATTTTTTTTTCTCTCTCTAAAGAAAGTGAATGAAGGAACATTAAAGTTTGGGGACACACTTATTCTAGATAATGGAATAACTAAAACTAAGGATGTCTTAGATGTTGAAGGATTGACACATAATCTCCTAAGTGTGAGTTAGTTGTGTGACCAAGGGAATAAAGGATAAACAAGCATGAAAGATGGAAAATTGGTAGCAAATGCTTATAGAACATATGGTAATCTATACATTCTCAATGAAGTCAAAACTAAGAAATGTTATATGGGGCAAGAAGATGAGAGTTGTTTGTGACACATAAGGATGGGACACCTAAATTTTGACAACATTTTAAATATTAGCAAAAAGTAAGTAGTAAGGGACATGTTGAAGATAGAAAAGTCCTCAAATACTATTTGCAAACAATGCCAATATGGAAAAAAACAAGGTCAAGCTTCAAATCTAAGGAATATTTTATCACAAAGCCTTTGGAACTTGTTCACACTGATTTGTGTGGGCCAACAAGGATGAAAAACTTTCAAGGTGAGAGCTATTTCATGTTGTTGATTGATGATTATTTTAGGATGACGGGTAACTTTTCTTAAAGAAAAATATGAAGTAATATAGAATTTTAAGGTATTAAAAGACTTAGTAGAGAATGGAACAGGGTTGAAGATAAAGTGCCTTAGATTTGAAAAAGTAGGATAATTTACCTCAAATGAATTTGGAGAATATCACAAAAGGCATGGGATAAAGAGACAATATTCAATTGCAATAACTCCACAACAAAATGAAGTAGAAGAAAAAGAATAGAACCATTCAAGGTATGCAAAGAGCTATGCTCTATGAATCCAAGATAGCTAATACTTTTTAGAAATAAGTTGTTCATACAATTATATACATTTCAAACTGAGCACAAATTAGGGTTAAAAACAACAAAAATCCATATGAACTGTGGAAGGGAAGGCCTGCATCAATAAAGTACTTCAAGATTTTTGGAAGAAAGTGATATATAAGAAGAGATGAGGAATGTTTGGGAAAATTCAATTTAATAAGTGATGAGGGTATCTTCCTTGGATATTCCACAAATAATAAAGCTTATAAATTCTACAATAAGAGATTGCACAAAGTTTTTGAAAGTGAAAATGTGAGGGTTGAAGAAGAAAGGCATCAAAAGGAGATAGCACAAGAAATTGATTTTCAAAAGGAAGAAAGTTGCAAAGAAGAAGAAACAAAGGAATAAATTGAAAATTGAGAAGTTGAGCAAAGAAATATGAAGACTCCATAAAAGGTACCACCCAAGACACCATCTAGATTTTTTCAAAAGAACCATTCCAAATATGTAATTATTGGAGGAAAAAGCACATAAATTCAAACAAGAAGAAGACTTGAAAGTACAACATAACATGCAAATCTATGTTTTCTTTCTAAAGTTGAACCAAAGAATTTTTCAGAAGCAAGTGAAGAAAAATACCGGATCAAGGCTATGGAGGAGGAATTAGATCAAATAGAGAATAATGAAACTTGGGACCTTCTCTCAAGACCTAAGGATAAGAAAATCATTGGAACCAAGTGGGTGTTTTGAAATAAGCTGAATGAAGATGGGGAAGTCAAAAGGAATAAAGCAAGGCTTGTGTAAAAAGGCTATACAAAAGTTGAAGGAATAGATTTCAAAGAGATATTGCCCCTATTGCAAAATTATAGGCTATCAAAATGTTCTTAGCTCTTGCAAGTTTCAAGAATTTTAAAGTTTATTAGATGGATGTCAAATCAACTTTTCTTAATAGAAATATTGAAGAGGAACTGTATATTGAGCAACCTAAAGGATTCATCTTATCAGAGAAAGAATATTATGTGTGTAGATTGAAGAAGGCCCTTTATGGACTTAAACAAGCCTTGAGGGCTTGATATTCAAGGTTAGAAAAGTACCTCCAAGAGAAAGGCTTTAAAAGAGGAATAGCGAATAATAACCTGCATATCAAGAATGAAGGAGATAAGTTGTTAATTGTTGTGGTATATGTCGATGCCATTATTTTTGAGCGTGCTAGTGATAAGATATGCCAAGAATTTTCCTTAAAAATGTAGAAGAAATTTGAAATGTTAATTAATTAAGTTATTATGCTTAATTAATTACATCATATTGATTAATTAATTAAGTCACTTATTCCTCTTTATTACTTAAGCTAAACTTAGGCACATTAATAATTAATTAATTATTAATTATTAAGTGTGCACACTAGGGTTTCATTTAGGGTTTCCCTTTTAGGGTTTCTTGATCTCCTTCATAAGGATTGATCTCTATATTCTAGGTGAGCTATCTTTCTTTCTTGGATTGAAAATCTCCCAGTCAGATAAAGGGATCTTTATATCACAAACCAAATGTGTCAAGGAAATTCTAAATAAGTTCATAATGGAAGATTTTAATCTAGTAAGTACACCTATGGTTATTAATTACAAATCAAGCAAAGATGATGATTCTCCTAAAACAAATGATATTATATATAGATCCATGATTGGTAGATTTTTACACCTCACAACTACAAGGCTTGATATTATGAAAGCTATTGGTTTAGTGGCATGATTTCAAGCAACTTTGAAGGAAATCCATGTAACTTTAGTTAAGAGAATATTAAAATAATTAGAGGGGACTATGGATTTTGGATTGTGGTATCCAAGGGGTGAAGATTTCACTCTTACAACCTATATGGATATGGATTGGGTAGGTAGTGTTGACGATAGAAAGAGAACTAGTCTAGCATTATTTCTTAGAAATTTCCTTGTATCTTGGTTAAGCAAGATACAAGCATCAATTTCCCTATCTACAACAAAGGCAAAATATGTTGTAGTGGCAACTTGTTGCACACATGTTTTATGGATGAAACAAACTTTGAAAGATGTTAAGGTTGAGTATGAGCATCCCATTCCCATACTTTGTGATAACACAAGTGCCATCACAATATCCAAGAGTCTAGTTATGCACTCTAGGATAAAGCATATTTCAATTAAGTATCATTTCTTGAGGGAGAAAATACTTGAGCAATAAGTAAAGTTGGAGTATGTTGCTATAAAGGACCAAATTGTAGATGTTTTCATGAAGCCTCTTCCAAGAGAGACTTTTGAGTGTTGAATATCCAAAATACTGAGAGGGGGGGTGAATTAGTATTCCTCTAAACCAATTAACCACAACCCATCCAAATAACTAAATAGAAATAACTGCAATGAAGAATGAAAGCATGCATACAACTATAGAATTGCATGACACATGAACACTAGTATTTTTATGTGGAAAACCCAAAAAGGGAAAAATCATAGTGAGGGTTAGCTCACAATATATTATATCCAGATACAAGATATTACAAAGGCTCATTTCCAAGAAACACTGTCTAGAAAGGAGCTCAAAGCTCATTAAGTACAAAGAAGGGTTGGAAACACTGCCTATTTGAATTGATACAATAACATCTATCATATGCCATATTTCAGCTCCATTGAGGTGGAAAATGATCTTCACAAAGCCTACTTATCACTGCATTACACACATGTAGGTGATTCACCATACATGTTATAAATTTTCTTTGCTCTACCACATTCGCATATCATACATTCCTTTCAAACTCTTTTTGCACCATTATTCTCACTCACCACACTTTCTCTTTTTCTCTCATCATTATCATCATCATTATAATCATCATCATTAACTTTCTCTACAAAGAATCAGTAATGGTCTCATATATATACCCACATTAGGTGAAAATTCAATTAGGTAAGCCTAAATAGAAGTAACACACAAAAACTAAACATGTCATTCTCAAGGTATTTCATCCACTCTTAGCTCCTAAAATCAACACTCAATTTACATTAAAATAGGTTGTCATGGACCTAAATATAAATCCCTCATAAGATAGAGTTGCTCAAATATTCCCCACAAAATATCAACCATGTTAGGTCGGCCCAAAATAGACCTAAACACAAATTCTTCATGAGCTACCGAAATTCATTAGCTTATCCTAATCATTGTAAGATAAAAAAGTCATTCATGAAAAAGTGTGGAATCTCCCACATTGGTATACTATTAAGAATAGAGCCGCACATTGTTATTCATATCTTTTTGGAAACTATACAAAATGTCACAAAACTTGAGTTCTAATTCATTTGATGGATTAAAAATTGTAGTTATTATTGTAGAAGATTACACCAATGTGTGGTGAAGTACAAACCCAAAAATTGACTCATTGAACCATGATATTGACAAAGGGAACGCTTAGCCAAATTCCTAATAAACCATGCTTTTCAGATCAATTGGAACTATACAAAGGTCACCAAAAATACTTCCTTATTATGCTAGTATGATCATCACAATGTTGACATCAATGAAAACACTGGATCAACCCATGTATGTACACTTCATGCTCATGTTTCCAAACTGCATCATCTGTGACAGACTTCCAAAATTCCAACATTGAGTACCTGGGGGAGATATTGGGAGTAATTTCACTCTCATCCATTCACTATGTCCTTCAAGAGAAGCATGTGTTCAAGGGGATCTATTTTTTTTTTTATTCATTTAGCCCTGAATGCCCTTTTCCATTGATGTCAAAGGAGTAGTGCTAGGGGGAGCATATCAATTAGGGGGGGAAGTATTGATCATGTTGCATTTTAAGTTTAATACTTTATAGGGTTGCCATCAATAACAAAGGGGAAGATTGCTGGAATATTATCATTGATGAAAAAGGACAACAAGAAATAAATTAAAAGGATATTAATGTCAAAGGAATTCATTGTTGTCATCATATTATTGTCATTGATGACAAAGGAGAAGCTTTCAAAATTTGATCATTGTCATAAGACACCATATTTCCAAAGCAAATCATGATCATGACTGACTTCATCAACAAAACATTAGTAAGAAATGAAGGAATCATTTTTGGTGCCCAAAACTAGAGTTTGAATTGCATTTAATAGATAAATTTATATTTATCTATGTGAGCCGACCTAAGTTCCCTTTTGCTGACTGACCCTAGGTAATTTAAATGTCAAAATAAATAAATCTTAGTTATTGAGTCGACCCTCTTGAGTTGAGCACCCATCTTGGGCATGAAGATTTAAATAATAATATATGAATTTATAAAGGGGTTGGCCCCTTTGAAGTTGGTGCCCCAAATCCAAGGAAGTTGTAAATTAAATAAAATTTATTTATTTCTGCCTTGGCCGACCTAGTAAGAAGGGGTACATTGGTTGGTGAAGATGTATCATCACAAGATACATATAGAAGAAGGTTGGAGGTTCATTATGCATCCATTCATTGAATATATTTCATATTTTCTAGAGTAGATCTACAACTGAGAAGAGCAGATTTAGAGACCAAAATTTATGAGATTAATTTGTCTCATGCTTGTGAAGATTCTATGGTGAATTCATAAAGTCATGTTGTGAAAATATTTAAGATATTTGAGCATATTTTTGAAGATTAAATTTCATATTTGAGTGATGGTTTGAGAGTAGAATTTCAAGATAGATTTGTGTGAAAGAGTGGGATTTTTTTTTTGTTGAAGTATTTGAAGGGATCTAGGGCAGATCTAACAACATTATAATCACTTTGTTTTTGAAGGTTGGTGCCTTCTATTTTGCAAGATCAAGAGGTTGGAGCCTTTCACTCAATAGATTGGTGTCTCTTGCTGAGTTGGTGCTCAATGAAGGGGATTCATGTCTCATGTGGGTTGGTGCCTATGAAGTTGTAAAAAGTTTTCTATAAAAGCAATATTTTATCATGGTTTTCTCCCACAAGGGTGTAAAATTGTGTGTACATCTTGTGTTCTAATTTTCTATATCTTACTTGTGTGGATGTTTTGATTATTTCCTATGATTTCCAAAGTTATAAATTAAAAAAAATGTTCTTATTCTGATTCATCCCTCTCTTAGTATAAGTGTCTGTGTTTCTTAGGATGACTTTAGAAATAATATTTTTGGTTGTGCACGAAGGAGAGAAGAATTTTGTAAATCCATAAATGCATTTCACCTTACTAAATACTACATTTGAAAAATAAATTTAAAAGAAATATAACATCTAATTGCATTCATAATTTTATATTTCATCATGCAATAACAATTGTGCTCTTTTTTATTTTTTTCCTTAGTATTAGTTATATGTTAATATCTTATCATTAAAGAATAGATTGATTTGGTCTATACTAGCATGGATACATATTTTATTCTATATTAGGTATCTAAGCTTATGAAATTACCTACAAGTCAATAGATTGATTTCACCATTATTTTGAATCCTCATCAAATTTGAAAGGATATGAAAATAAGAGGAACCTATTGATTGCATATAGGCCTATAATATTCCTCCCATCTTCAAAACCAGTTGGTCTTGAGCCATTGATTCTTCCTAGTTAAGTGAGGTGATGGATAGGGGGAATGGAGTGACCTTATTCACATATTACTAGCCTTTAGTGAAAATCCCTTGATTTTTCCTAGTTACATGGGGATAGGTTTAGGGAGTCATAATCCAAAAAAAATACAAAAAAATAAAAGATAAAACATAAGAAATAAAATAAAAATAAAACCATGAAAAATACAATCACTATTTCGTACATGTTTAGAAAAGCATAATTTATTAAGGATTTCCTCATTCCTCTAATCCCACCTATTGGCCATCTATAATCTAAGTCTAGGTAAATATCTACAAAAGTTGAAAAATATTTGATCTATCCTATGTTTGTTTGTAATTGGTTTGCACTAGAATAAATATTTTTCTCACTACAAGCTCATTGCATATATTGTGATCCATATTTACCACTCCCATTATTCCCTATATATCCTACATCTTAAAAGTCTAGTGTCTAAGATGATAATGCAGTCAAACCTATAATTTTTCTATCATCAAATAGGATACAAGCATGGTGTGATAAAAAATAGATCATGTATATCCCAATAAGGTGTTATGTATTCATGAATATTTAATAATATCTATACATCCATATTTCTATATATCTATGCATCCATAAATAAGAAAATGCATACATAAACAAAGTGTTGAATTCAAATCCTTTAAACTATGTAAATTATAGTGTTACAATATGAGCCCATGACAATAAGTATTGGGCATAAAATAATTTAATCTTTATATATCTCAAAAATATTCCATGTTTCCAATCAAATATGATAAGCCTCCCACATATGGGGTAATCAAAATAAGTATAAAGTATGTTTATAATTATAAATTGTGAGATCCTTAAGTCCCTAAGTGCTTGGGACTCCAACTCCACTCACACTCTTAGCTCCTTTCACATTTTTAGCTATGACTGGCCTATGATCCTCTATAGGAAAGCATATGAGTCCTTTAGTTAGGGCCTATGTTAGATTTTGTGTGAATATTTTATCCAGTGTTATGTTACTCACCCAGACTCACTAGGACTCTGTGAGTCATGAGTCGAGTCACCCTGGTCGAGTTCTGGGAGCTTGGACTTGGACTCAGCCAAGTCTTGACAGGACTTGCCAAGTCTAGGCGAGTCCCGACTCCAAGACTCAATCGACAAAGTCAAGTAAAAAAATCCAAATAAAACATAAAATAGTTGTTTAATTTGGTTTTTTTTGACTTATATCATCTCCCAGACCCTAAAAGAAACTTCATTTCATTCACTTGGAAAAATAGGAGGAGAAAAGAGAGTTGTGAAGAAAAACAAGAGTTCATTGTAGGGCAACCAACAAGGATTTGAAGACAAATCCAAGCTCAGATATCATTTGGGAAGCTTCATACCAGAAAGGAGGTGAATTTAGAGCTCATTACTGGCAATTGGGAGGAGTTTTCATTGCACTTCAAGCCTAATCTAAGAGGTAAGTTTGATTTTAATTGGTTTTTTTGTGTTTCTTTAACAAAAAATTCATTATAATTTGTAAAATCATTGTTTTTTTTAGTTTGCATTTTTTTTACAAACCCTACTTGCAACTTAAATAATTTTAGAAACCCTATTTTTTATTGCAGCCACATCATTTGCAATTCAAACCATATTTTCACAATGTCTCAAACCCCAGGTAGAAAAGAACCTACTTGGAAACATGCTGAAATCTTTCCCGGGCATAAAAAAGCAGAGGAAAAATGTAAATATTGTAAAACAATATATCATGGAGGCATAAACAAATTGAAATACCATATTGCATGCATACCCATCCATGATGTAGTGGGCTGCTCTGAAGCACCTCCCGAGGCTATTCGTGATGTGCAAGTGCAATTAGAAACATTTGAATTGCAAAAAGAAATGAAAAATAGGCAGAGGTAGAAGTTGGCGAGCATTGGTGGTGTTGGAGATGCTTATTCCATGCCTCCATACCGTCCTAGTGCTAGTGCTTCTACTACTGCACCAGCTATGGGTACTCCTAGTGCTGTCGCTACTGCTAGTGGTAGTGGGAGTGTTAGCATTGGCCCTAGAGTTCATAAATCTAGGGTGGATTCATATTTTGTACTACGCACCACTCTTGGTTCCCAACCGTTGCTTAAGAGCATGGGTTGGAACAAGGATGGACATGATGCAACAAATAAATCAATTGCAAACTTTTGGTACTATTGCACCATTCCCTTCCATGTAGCCAATTACCAATTAATTCTTTTTTGTTTAATTGTTTTAAAATTTATATTTAAATTTTAGAATCTAGATGTATCTCATTATCAAATTCAAATTTAAAGATAAAAATTTTCATTTTACAATACTTATCTAAGTAACTTATTAATTTATTTATGACATATTTTAGGTCTCCCTTTTGGAAAAATATGGTTGATGCCATAACCATATGTGGGGCGGGGTTCAAAGCCCCTATCGAATATGAATTAAAGGGATCACTTTTGAGTCAAAAGGTGGTAGATGTAAAAGTACAATTAGAGGAGAAACACTTGCAGTGGAGGAGTTTGGGTTGCACCATCATGACTAATGGTTGGATCGATAGGAGAAATAGGATGCTGCTTTTTTCTAGTTTCCTCTGCAGGTAATTGTACTTTCCTTAATTCATTGATTAATTTGAAATTTGAATTTGATTTAGTGATTAATATGGTTGATTTATATTTTTTTAATTTTAATTTGTTGAATAATTGGTTTTGCTTCTTTTTTCAGGTGACATCGTCTTCATCAAGTCCATTGATGCTTTTTCCCATATCAAAAATGCCACATACCTTTGTGAGGCTATAGAGGAGGTGATTAATGAGGTGGGCGAAGATAATGTGGTTCAAGTGGTGACCGATAATGTAGCAAATTATGTTGCTGGTAGATTATTGATGGAGAGGCACCCTACCATATTCTGGACTCCATGTGCTACCCATTGCCTTGACCTCATATTGGAGGATCTTGGCAAGCTCCCATGGATCAAAATATATGTGGAGGCCACAATTTTTTTTTGTCAAATTTGTATACAATCACACATGGGTCCTTAGCCTAATGAGGAAATACATGGGGTTGAGGGAGTTGGCTCGTCCTGGCATCACTAGGTTTGCAACAAATCTTACCACATTGCAATCCTTGATTCGGTCAAAGGCATCTTTACGGTGCATGTTTGTAGGTGAGGAGTGGTATTCCTAATCCTATGCTATGACCACTATAGGGATTGATGTGACTAATTGCATTTTTGATGAGCTAGGGTTTTAGACACCAGTGGAGGAGATTGTGAAGGTAAAATTTAATTCTTCATTATGTTTTAATTTTTATTCATATTTTACTTTTATTTGTTTATTTTTGTTCACACTTAATTGAGTTAATGTTTCACAATGTTTGCACTTTGTATTTTATCGAGCCCTTGCTAGTTCTCCTATGAGTTGTTGATGGGGAGAAGCCTACAATGGGCTAAATATATGAGGTCATGGATAGGGCGAAAGAGGCCATTAGATCCGTCAATGGTGGAGTTGAGGAGAAGTATCATCCCATTTGGGAGATCATTGATAGGAGATAGCACCACCAATTTTATAGGCCCCTCCATGCAGCCGCATATTTCCTAAATCCGACCTTCCAATTCAGTCATGATTTTCATGCGATAAAGAGATTCTTAGTGGGCTCTACTCAACGATAGAGAAAATGTTTCCTGTTGTTACTACATAGATACTGAACGGGATAGATGCCTTCACTAAAGCACAAGGATACCTCTTTACACGTCAATTGTACAAAGAGAGTAGGGCGACATTACAACTAGGTAAAAATATATTTAAGGGAATAATTTTCATCTTTTTATATTATAATTTATTATTAAATGTTGAACTTCAAACTTGAAATGAGATTTATTTTGTTTCTTTTTCTCATCTCAGATAGATGGCAGAATATGTTTGGTTCAGATACACCAAACCTTTAAAATGTTGCCATTCGTATATTGAGCTAGCCATGCGGTTCATCTGGTTGTGAGGGCAATTGGAGAATGTTTGAGAACATACACTCCAAGAAGCACAATAGATTGACAGTGGAGAGGATGAACAATTTTTTATATGTTCATTACAACCTTCAGCTGAACTATAGGAAGATTTTTGAGTAGGAATCCACCTCGATCAGGCTAGAGGAGGTTGATCCATAGTTTTAGTGGATCACTGAGGCTACAGATGTAGTCTCTAGTGATGGGGACCTTTATTGGGTGGACCAGGAAGAGAGAGAGGCTGAGGTTGTAGCCATGGCTAAGGAGGAGGCTAGAGCACAAGGAGACACAACTAGTGTTGGTGAGAGTGACATAGAGACACAAGAAAAGACTATGGTTGCAATTGCTACATCATCGAGGACCCTTAGAAGCCTTTGTAGGAAGGATGCTGGCTCCACTAAGCCATAGAATTGTAGCTATTTTTTTAATATTTCATATTTTTATGGAACATTTGATGTCATGGATTTCATGTTCCATGAGTTTTGTATACATTTGACTACATTTATATATCCTGGTGTGCTATTTCCTTCAGCAACTCAACTAAAATTTATGTACTTTATACTTATGTGATCATTGTATACTTGTGTATGTGATCAAATTTGCTTCTATTTAATGATGTTATTGTTTCTTTAGGGTTTATTCAATAAAGGGTGTTGGAAACAAGTTTTAAATCCTCAAAAATCTCTAAATTTTCAAGGTTTTTTCATTTTGCCGAGTCTATGCCGAGTCCGGGCACCGAGTCCCGAGTCCTAAGTTGAGTCACCCTAGTCGAGTTTGAGCCAATTATGAGTCTCATAACTATGATTTTATCTAATATTTTCCTGCACCAAACTTCTTTGACTTGGTATCCTCATAAAATGTAACCTATTGTGTTGTATAGTATTCTCAATCTATAATTCCAAGATCTCTTTAAATGCATGTTGGGTGGATTAAAACACATTATTATGTCAAACCTACATGGAAATATGCCTCAATATCTACACGGAGTTGATATTTTCCACTTCCATCATAGAGAGAAGGATTTCTATAGTAATCTAAAACATAGATCTCCTCTAAGTATCAAATATGCCTATAGTCACACATCAAAAGAAATAAAGTTATCTTCATATAAATAATATACATTTAAAAAAATGAGAAATAAAAAGGGACCACTCATGTGGATGTACATATTACAAAAAATTATATACTATTACCTCTCTTGTTGGACTATATAGTCACTAGGGATTCCACCTCTACCTACCTCTCTCCATACATCTCTTAAGTGATCCCATTCTCTTCCTTTATAATAGTCACTAACTTTTTCATAAGGGTGGTCTAAATATCATAATCTCTTATACTAATAGCCCATTCTTACCAATCCCTCATGACTAGGAGTATAATATCCAAGAATACTTATATTTTATTACTACAATATAGAATCAAACTAGGAAACACATGCAAAAAAAGATTCCTATTCTAAAATATTACAAACCTCAAATAGAGGTCAAAATTAAGTTCAAAACAACGCTACCATAAGAATCGAAAGTAAATTTGATTTTCTCCAAGTGATTGGTATGTGGATGCTCTTGCATAAAAAAGGTACTTAGGTCACTTGATTTTCAAATGGATGCGAGTGTTCCTCAATTTTTATATTTTTGGGAGAGGCAATAGATGGTAGAGATATGATGGAGAGATCAACAATAGAGGACGAATGAGAGAATTTCCCTAGGATTGAGGAGAGAATGGAGGGTTATGATGGGCGCTATTGAAATGTGAAGTGCTAAGATGCATTTACCAAATTTAGTAAGTAGTTGCAACCACGAGGGATGTAAAGGGACAAGTGTACTTAGGATCCCTTTATCCTTAGATTTTGATGGAGAATATTGGAACAATGAGGGATGTGGGAGACAAGTGTTCTTAGGTGTCCTTGATTCTTGGGATTGGTGGAGAGAATATAACTATAATTAAATATATTATTTAACTATTTTCACCATGTGTGAAGTGGAAAATATTTATAAGTAATAATAAAATTAATTATTTATGTGAGATGAAAAAGGGAATAATTAAATAATAATATTATTTAATTATATAGAGACACTAGGTGACTAAGTGATTTGACTAGGTGGTCAATTAGGATTAAGGGTATACTAGGAAAATATCTAGGGAAATATTTAGGTGTCTATAACATTTGAACTTTAATTTCTCTTTGCCTATTTTTAAGATGATCAATCAAGTTAGTTCTCTCATCTACTACCTCCTCTATTCTTTCATTTTCTAATTGAGATGCTACTTTAGTATCAACATCAATGAAAGAGAATTATTTTTCTTGATTTATTCTATTAGTGGAAGTAGTAGGGGAATTGTGATGCAAACATTCCCTTTGACTTCTTAATCATGGTGGTGGGGGAAGATTCATGTTTACATCCCTCAAATGTATCTCATCAGATAAATATTTGTTTGCTAATCCTTAATTTTCTTGATTACAAAGGCATGGTAATGACTAAGGATTTTCCCATTAGTTATACACTTTTTTATTTGTTGATTCTTCTAAAGTATATTGTTATTGATCCATTAAATAAAAAAAGAATCACCTCTACTTGAGGTATGAACTAAATCTGTGCATTGAGAATTATGCATAATTGACATGCTTAGATTTTTTGCTTTTCATTGGGCCTATTATTTTCTTGTATTAGCTAAAATAAATTAATGTCCTTGTTGATATTTAGATCATTTTCCCCTCTCCTTGACTAAATGATTTTCTTTATAAGTTGATTTTGGGTTGTCTTGATAGAGTCACCACTCTTAAAATGGGAGAGACACTTTTTTCTTATTAGAATATTTTATATAAGTAATAGATAATCAAGGAACTTTATATTCGTGGTTATACTTGATATTGGTTTACTGAGGTTTGCAATATATAAATATACTTAGTTCATCCTTGACAATGATACAACCTAGTAGATCCCAAAATAACTCCACTAAAATCCTAGAACATAGTTTTATCCTCAAGTCCAGGGGATGTAATTAATGAGGGTAAAACATAGGTTTATAAATAGATTATATGGTATTTAAGGCTAATGCAAAATAGTGTATAAGCTCTTGTATTCTTTGTGTTCATTTTGGCCTAAGAGGGTGTTTCTAGAGGTGTCTAAAGTAGGGTTGAATTTTTGAATGATATGACAATCTTAAATTTTTGTTGTTGTTGTTGTATTCAAGGTGGGTTTAACCCCAAAAGGTTGTCGCTAAGTTAAAGGCACACCAATTGCATGAATGAACTTTATTATAGCTTATATAGTCATGAATGCAAAAATGTAAAATGTGTGCGCAATGATACAATTCACAACTGATTTGTATGATAAAGTTCATAATAATGTTTCCAAATTTGAAATAATAAATCTATAATACACAAATCCTAAAGATAATTCATACTACATTAGTGAATGACTTGTTCTTTTAAGAGAATATGATAGAATCACCATTTCATAGGATTGGTGCCTATATGCTAGTCAACAAAATTATAGTTCAACTAAATAAAATAAAATTGAAACCATAGAGATTAATAATCTATGAATTTAGATACATTAAATAAGTGATATCAATAATAAAACATGCTTAAAATTCCATCACAAAATTTTTAAACCCATGTTTAATAAAAAATACTATTGCACAACTTACAATGCTTTAGAATATTATTTATTACATTCATCAAATCTAACATTACTATTGTGCTAGAAAATGTGGCAAAGGAAAACCTAGATGTAACTATAAGATTCCTTTGGATTAGTTCAAACTATTATGGAGTCATTCTTTCACTGATAAATATTACAAAATTAATCTCTTTCTCATTTTATAGGTATGTTGCTTCTAAGATGAGCTAAATAGGTGTGATTTGAAACGGTAGATCACACTTGCACTATCGTTATTGAGAATAATAAATTATTTTTTTGATTAAAGAATGAACACGTATTTATAGTTCTCATATTGGTAACAAATAGGGGTGGGAAGTGCCAAGGTGTCGAAAACTCCCAAAAATATGCAAGAAATAGATAGGGGGTGACAAAATCAATAGTAACTTCAAAAATCTTCGATGAGTACGTTGTTGTGGGTGACTATACCTCTAGGGAATAGTTCCCCCATAATTCACACCTAAAAACATGGCCAGGTGCATCAAGCTATATAAGGGAGGCATGGACGAAAACTCCCAATAAATTTGCAAATCATCCTTCAACATAAAAAATCTAGTGATGGTGTGCTAGGACATGGGTTGAGCACAAAAAAATGACAGACGATATATCTTAGAGGTAATGCATATTTATTCTGGTTTATTCTGGTAGTTGAGACGTCTTTCCATGACATGGTGTAGGTGAAATAGTGTGTGCATTAGGGTTTCTAGGTTGAAACTAGATTCCATTGAAAAAAATATAATTTTGGTGTTTTGTGGGGGATTGAGGTATAAGGATAACCAAATGTGGAGGTGTAAGGTTCTTGCAAAGGCCTAGAGTTTGAAAGAAAATTGGGAAAAAGGGGGATTAGGGAAAGGATTGAGTTGTGGGGTTAAATGAGGAGTATAAATAAAGATTAGGATGAACATGGGATTTAGCTGTTGGTGTAATTAAATAATTAATTACACTTACATAAGTTTACTTAGGTATTCATTTATTCCTAGGTATCATTTTCTAGGTGATAGGGTATAAGATTTTTTCTAGAAGTCTTAGTTGGATTTTTTAGAACTTATGTTATCTAGCTATTTTGCATGAATCTTAGGTAGTTAGTTTCCTAATTGTCTCATGTCATAGGATTATGACATTTGTCAACATCATGTTCATTACTACATTTCAACCTTGCCTATATAAGGAAGGTGATTGTACTCATTTGTAATATACTTCATATCTCATCATTTGATAGGTCTTAATGTCAAGCAAGCTCATTTTCTTGCATACTCTCTTGTGGAAGGATTTCATTGTTTTTGCAAGTGGTCTTGGGTGTTGAGCTAATATATTTAGCTCTTACATTGGCCTAGAGAGGAATTTAAAATTAGGGAAGAACTAGGTTAGATTCAAGTATTGGTTGAGGATTGGGTATGGGGAGATAACTAAAACTAGGGACCTAAAAGAATTTTGTTTGTCCCATGTCCCTCTAGGGTTCTACAATAGAAAGATAGTTAAAAAAAGGGAGAGAATCTCAAAGGAATAGGGATTGTGGGAAATAGGGTGTTAGAGGGATTGAGGATCAAAGGAAAGGAATATTGAGTACCCAAGTAAGGTTAAGGTTGAAACTCTAATTCTAAATTAAAACTCAAGGAAATGATGGAGAATTTGGATTTCAAGGACTGGGGTGCCAAGAAATAGTATCTAGGGAATTGAAGGCCTAATAGCCTAAAACACAAATCACTTAAACACAAAAGGTTGGAGTTTTGAGGGGACAAGTAAAATGGTACCTACATAAGGGAAACCCTGAAAACCCAAAAGTCTAAAAAACCTAATAAATAGAGGAAAATGACCCAAAAACATCCCACACTAAAATTTTTTCTTGGTTTTTATAATTGCTAACACATTGATAGGTACATGGGGGATGAAGAGGATAAAACCTATGGAAAATTTGACCAAGGGAGACCCATTAAGAATTTTTTTAGATTAGTTATTTATGATGGGAATAAGCAGGACAAAAGGGCAACAAAGATATTAAACTTAGCCATTTAAAAAAGTTTTTTAGGCAAGAAAACTTGACATTAAGATTATGGATGACCTAACAGGATGTGGAAGCTATTTGATGTGGGAATGAATGTGAAGGTGGTGTTTAAGAACTTTGGTATAGCCCATATGATAAGGGTGATGGTACCTATAGATGGAATGGAAAATACATTATGTATGCACAATGAAATGTTAGATGAATCATATTCATATCAATAAAACTAGTTGATATACAAAAATACCTCGCTCATGATTTTCACCATGTTCATTGGATCAATCAAAGAACCGTGAATAATTTTTTGGTTGATAAAGATAGGAATGTAGAGAGATTCCATATATTTTAGTAGATATTGGGAGAGAAAATGGAAAGGAGGGAAATTTTTGAAACACTAGCTTGTGTTTGAAAAAAAAATGAATTTGAGGGAATTGCTTAAATTTCTTTATGGATTGTAGATTAGTCGCTCCCTTATTTTCTATTACTCTTTAGAGGTATTTATATTATTGTTTAATTTAAAAATGAAAAGGAAAGTGCAAAGAGATTATCCCCTTTATGTAAGATTAATTCCAGTTTATGCGAAGAGATTGGAGAAAAACCCTTGAAAAACATAATTAGGGACTTGTAGGAAAGTGTTTTAAATTTATTTAGAAGAATATAAATTTTCTTTTCAAATGCCTTTTTGATGCCTTTGTGAATTTTTATTTTTTTGAATTTTGGATTTGAGATTCACTTTTATTATGTCAAATGAATCTTATATTGTAGACTTGAATTAGAGAAAAATAGATTAACCTCAAACATTTGCCAAATTTACAAAAAGAAATTGTTATTAGAAAATTTTGATTCATAGCTTAAATATAATAGAAGGGTACAATTTGATCATTAAAAATTTAAGCTTTAGTTTTGAGTAAAATCTCAAGGTTAATCAATGGTGAAACTTGGATATCGTTGGAATTTTGGAAACTCTTAAATAATTATTTTTGAGACTTTTAGCTTTTGGCTTATTCTTATTTTGTGACATCATGGTTTTAGTAATATAAATAAATTTTGTGTTTGTTGGGATGTATGCTCATGTGAAAAAAATAATTTCCCTCTCAAGGACTAATTGAGAAAGTTAGTTTCCTTAGAAGTATTGTAGGAATCATAGGGTGGATATGGCTAGGAATGGATTGATCTATTATAGGATGCAACATTTGAAAGAGAATGTGCAACACCATAATAATAAACTCATATTTAATTATATAATACATAATGCATATGTGTAACACCATAACAATAAAATCAAATTTAATTATACAATACTTAATGTCTAAGTAGGGTGTATTTTATCAATAATAAGGAAAATATTAATTGGATGCAACATTTGGAAGAGGATGTATTGCATATTAAATAAAATCAAAATTAAAACATTAAATTAATGAAAAAACCTCTAAAATAGGCTATATTACATATGAAAACAAGTATCATTAGGATAATTACTATTTTGAGCTATAGTGTACTTGGTTCTATCTCAATCTTAAGGACCTAAGGAAATTTCACTCCGTGTCCTAGACTAGCCTTGTCTTCCTCTTCTTATTGAGCTTATTAGTCCATTTGATATTTGAGATACCTTTCTAGATGGTGTTTATATCTTTTTTGATCTTTATCCTGTCTGGTATGTGTGTTATTTTTTCCCAAATTGTTTGTTTCTCAATCTAGTGTTGTGGGCCTTAGGGTGCCACACTGGTTGGGTAGTAGAAAATTATTGTTGGTCATCAATTGATTCCTTAGAGTTGCATTTAAAATATCTGTTAGGAAAAGGTGTGTTGTCCACCTTGCATAATGTTATAATGTAATTTAATATTATTTATTATGCACGCAGGAGATCTATGGATGCATGCATCACATAGGTTATACATTCTTGGGACCACTTTATGTATTGTATGTAGCATTGGGATAAGCATTTAATGTTCCTTTGCACATTGGGAAAATATTTAATATTGGGGAAACTTAGAACTAATGAGTAAATGAGGGGGGAAATGGTTTTGTAATCTCATGGTATTAGTTGCATGGTTTATGTAATACCACTTGGTGGTTTTGTGCAAGCTTATGTCTATAAAATCAAGTGCATGTATTGTTGTCTAAGGTTAGCTAATTTGGGGTTGGATTATGAGAGAATCTCTTGTAGGTTTCACATGTGAGGGTTTGAAGCATGGGATGGGATGCGTGGTTACATGCTTGTTCACATGGAGTGTATGTAGAGATTTTATATTTTAGAGCTATCATGGAGACTTTACAAATATATTTAAATGATTTTATTGTTGAAGAATAAATGATTGTTGGATGCCATTTTTCCCTCCTAAAGGTTTTCCCAAGGTATATCTTTTGTCATCTTTGATGGTAATTTTTCTATTCTTTTGTATATGAATTTTGAATACTTGTTTACATAGATTTCTCTATTTGGATTATGTGGAAATTGTTCTAAGTTATTGCAAATTTCCTTTCATTTGGTATTAGAGCCATGGTTGTGGTTGGTATAAACCTTGTATGATTAGATTTGGTGCATATTTGAATCCAATACTTTGAAAGAAAGTATGAAGACATTGCAAGGTATGCAGGTTTTGTGCAAGTTGTGTTTTGCAAATTTAGGGTTTTGAGGTTTCAAAAATTTGGTTATTTTTTGTAGATATAAGGTTATGAAACTAAGTTGTAAAAAAGGTTTTCTTGGGTGTTCACCATGAGGATTTTGTAGGGGAAATTATACAAATGACCCCTTGAAAAAAAATAGACCTAACAATTAGATCTAAGAGGCCTAAGAGATGAATATTGGCATAAAATTTAAGCTATTTTGGCCACTATAAAAAATTCAAATTCTTTTCCCCTTTGCCTTATCGTACAACCATACAATTTTTCTATAGAGGAAAAATAAAAATAAAAATATTGCAGTTTATTTTTTTATTAAAAAACAACACTAGGGGGAGGGGGTCTATGGACCCTTGTATCCATAATACCCAATGTACTGTAAGGTATTGAAACCCTTCCATTACCAAAAGGTTTGTTGAACTTTGGTTGATTGGCAGTTTTATTGCCGGTGGGCTATCACCCCCAGTTTAGATTAGTTGGCGAGACTAGCCAGTGCTAGTTTGTGTGGGCTTAAAATAATTGAAACTGCCCAAAATAATCTTATAAAAACTAAAAACTAATTTTATATTACCATTGGGTTTTCTACCAGAGGCACTACCTATTGAAAAAGGTTGTCATTGATGTAAAAGAATATCAGAATATATGATTAGATGTGGCACTATCTTTTAGGAGTTCAATGTCAACCAAATGGATTTATTCTATCATACCTTTCTGTGTTGGTAATTATATTGTTATATCTTTTGAGTTGTAGAGATTTGCAAAATATATGTTACTAGCGATATTGGAGTGTCTATGGTCTAGAAATATGCTGTAGATTAGGAGTTATGTGTATACTTACAATATCATGCATTCATCTATTCACTATGTCAGAAGTGATCCAGAAGACTGTACTAAAATATTTCAATTTAGTACTAGTTCATTGTTTCTCAAGTCTCCTTTTGTAGGTGTTGTTGGCTTTGCTATTTGAGAGGAGAGTATGTTTACACGTGTTCTATCATATTCTTGAGTTTCTAATGGATATGTTCTGCATGCAAAAAGATTGAAGTGACAAAAGGTTCTCTATGCCTATCTGTCAAATAGTGGGTGTTTGAGATTGGTATGGTATCAAATAGTAGCATGCGTATTCAAATATAGCGTGTAGTGTTGTGATAGGACTTGGTAGTGCATGGCATCATGTTCTTTTGGTGGTAGCAAAATTTTATTTTGGACCAACTTGCTACATGTTTCATGAAATTTGAATCCAAGTCCACCTTATGTTGTCTTGGTTATTTGCAGATCCCTAGCCGACATGGAAGAGTGTTAATGCAATGTCATGTATATATTCCTCAGTTACATAGATGCACACTGTGAATCATAATTGAAGAGAAGGTGGTGAGTGAATATACAAGGATACCTACTACATGTTTCATTAATTTGAATCCTGGTCCACCTTATGTTGTTTTTGTGGTAGTGAATGACATCATGTTCTTTTGGTGGAAACAAAATTTGATTTTGGACTGACTTGCTACACATTTCATGAAATTTGAATCTAGGTCCACCTTATGTCATCCTGGTTATTTGCAGACCCCTGGCTAACATGGAAGAGTGTTAATATAATGTCATGTATATATTCCACAGTTGCGCAAATGTATAATGTGAATCATAATTGAAGAGAAGGTGGTGAGTGAATATACAAGGATACTATCTTGTGTGAGCTAGTACTATTCAATGTGAGTTACATCTCAAAGTGTGCACCACCATCAGAAGATCATAAGGAGTGTTGAAGAGAGTGTATAGCTAGTTTAGAAGTGCATGATATGAATAAGTGTCATACTAATTGATCTTACAAGTTTTCTAAGTAAAATTGGCACTCCTAAACCTAAGAAGAAAGATAGGGTTCTTTCATCATTAAAAGAGATTCCAATGGATCTGGAATTGCACAAATAGCCACCCTTATAAAAAATAAAGATGACTAGGAGCTTGGGTTAGAATATTATCAAATTTTAACTACCAATTTGGCTTACTCTAATAGGGAAAAGAGATTGCAAAGCTACATTCTACTATATTTGAAACTATAGTCAAATTACAAAATTACTTATGTAGACACACATTATTCTACTTAATATTTCTATATATCATGTTCAAGTTATCAAAAAATTGAGGATTGTAAGGTGGCTTGAATTTATCTTTTCTTATTATAAAATGTAAATAATTTACACCATTCTCAATGTATTTCATGATTTCTTTCATAGTTCAAACATTCTCCATCGAAGCTCACATTTCTTATGTGTAATTGTGATATTTTCTAATGAAACATAGGATAGTAATTTGATATTCTTCTACTAACTTGCATGTTAATTATATGATTTTATTTATATTTACTCTCTTTTTTTTAATTTTCTTTACATAAAATTTAAATTCTAATGTAAATAATTACAATATTAAATATTAGATGGTATGAATCATTCCAAAATACACTAACATGATTTGATTTTATATCAAGGAACATTTTCTTAGGGTTAGGCATACCAAACTTGTTATTTTGCAAATTTAACCCTCATTTTCAAACTCCATGCATGTAGGTCACTTTGTGAATGAATGAGTTAGGCTACAAGCCAAGACTTGACATCCAAAGCCTTGGAATAATTAATTTTTATTATAAAATTTAATTTTAGAACTCAAGAGAGGTAAATTTAACTAGTGAATTTATTTAGATTGACCATGATAACCACACACATCAATATGAATTTTGAGGATTGAAACTTGGGGATGCAAGTAAATAGTAACTAAGGAAGCAAATGTTTAAAAGCTTCATTGTAGTTAAAGATTTAAGGAAAATGATGAGGAATTTAGATTTTGTGGGAGTAAAGGAGATGATACAAAAGTTAAGGGATGATTGAAACTTTGTCACTAAAAGGAAATTAATACAAAGGATTAGGATTTTGGAGGTCAAATGGATGGTATGTGGGTAAGGGGAAAGTCGATAGTCTAACAACTTAGAGAAATTTTATGAGGATAAGGACTAGGATATCAAGATTAAGGTAGAAACTTATGTTAAGAAGATGAAGTTTGAAAATTTGATAAGGAAAAAGGGGAAGCTGAAGATGGATGGGATGGCATACTAGGGTGGATAACCCTAAAATTTTGAAACTATGACAACTTTTAGAAACCTAAGGAAAAGACCTAAGCACACCCTAAAATTAGAAAGTTTTGGGTTTTTTTAAAACTTCAACACTTAATGAGCACATAAGTGATGGAACAAGACAAAATTAGGAACAAATTTGACTCATGGAAAACAAATTATGCTATCTTAGATAAATTATAAAAGGTGATATAGCACAAAGAAACTACAACATACAAAATATTGCCTAATGTATATTTTTTTAGGCTAGCAAAGCTAAGCTTTGAGAACATCAACTTCAAACAAATTTTTAGGAATTTAAAAATTATCATAAGAAGAAACAATAATTGGGACAACATATAATATATCATCATAAATTTTATTTCATAAAATTTATTAGGGTAGGCAGTTTGTTTGGCCAAAAGGGACTCTAGAATGAGATCCTAGAATAACCAAGTCACCCTCATTGTTAACCTCACATTCATTCTCATAAAATAATTTAGTAATAATTTGGTATTTAAAACCCTTGTCAACATCTAATGGGACATATAATTTCCCTCCATAATATTAGTTATGGATAATCACGAATACTTTCTAGCATTTTTATTGTTTTAAGTATAGATATATGACAGAACCTATTGTAGGTCAAAATTGGTAGAAAAAAAGAAGATTTTTAAGCTATATTTAGAATAACTTAAAACATTACCACTAACAATGTTGGGGTTCCAAAAGAGGAAATTCCACTATAAAAACCTTAAGCAATAGTCATGTATAATTTAAAATTGGGCCAAATATTATTGACAATCTCTTTGAAGTTATTTTCATACATCTTAACATCTTGGAGAAGAATCCAAAACATAATTTTTTACGAAAATATTTACTAGGACTATAGAGACCTCTCCCATTCCAAGATAAGATATTCATTTTTAATGTTTCCTAAAGGTATAAATCTTTAGGGTGTTTTTCCTTCTACTAGTTATTTCTTTAGCATTTTTTCTAGATCTTGTTCATCTTTGTGATTGTCTTTCACTTTTTTATTAGAACTAATATCCATTAATTTCTTAGACTTTCTTTCTTTGAATGACCTCTTCCCTTTTCTACAAATATTGTCACCCAACTATTACTATCCAAATCAAAATTCTCCCTCTCTGAACCTTCATCCAAGAGAAGTTTAGAAGCCAAGTTTTGAGGCATAACCTTCACCTCTTGGAAGTTTTTTGTTGTTTGATGATATTCCATCATCTCCTACTAATGAATTTATACAAGTTGAGGTACAAAAAATCTTCATCTAGTATAGAAAAATAATAATTCCACTAGCTACCATGGTATTAAATACTACATGATTCTTCAACATAGTAGTCATATACATCCATTCTTTGAAAGTGCAGTGCTGATAAAATATTATTTGTTATCAACGTCCAACTAAGAAAAAAGAGAAATAATATTTTAATCATTATTGAGTTGGTTTGATAAGTTCCCCATTCCAACCAATCTAGTGCTAAAGGGGAATCCAAAACCATAGTATTGTTTGTATCCATAAGGTAAGTGTTAATCTAAAAGTTTACACAAATCTTTTTCAAAAGGGTATTTTTTGGAATCTATAGGAGAAGGATACACATCCTCCATTTTTTTATTTTATGGGAATGAACATCCTTCACCTTATTAATATAAAATTCATTAACGTGGTGGCTTGACTAGGAATATTTCTAGAAATACAACTTTATATTCTTTATAAATAATGTATTGCACCCATTTCCCCAACTTGGATTCTATGGTTATAGAATTTGGGAGAACCTTATTAACTTCAACACTAACATATGAGTGAAAAATTTTTTATTCTACTTTTCTCCTTTTTTAACATTATAGAAAGTCAAAAAGTGTCCAAAAGAGTTGGCACTCTAGGTGAAAGCGTTCTCATCCCAAAACTCAAGAGGGAGACTAGGGAGGCACACCTAAATAGGATCCATATTCAATAGGTCAACCTTATGGTCAAAACCTTTTTTCCACATATAGAGTGAAATACTATTCTTTCCATAAAATCAAGGGCCTCCCATAAGTACCTTGAGGAGATCTACTTGAAGAGAGAATATGAAGAGAAACATGTTTTCATGTTGCACTAACCAATAAATGATCTTAAGGATTTCATTTCTCAAGATACCATTTATGAAAAAGGTCAATAGTAAAGGAAATAAAAAATATTGATAAGTGCATTAGCCATCTTTAAGAAATCACAACCTTAGAGTTTGAAAGATTAAGAGTGGACCCTTAGCGAGTTTTAAGAAAATAGAGACATCATGCAAGTATATATTTAGAAATATTAGGAACATGCTCTAAGCTAATCACATGAGATAGAATTGTGGTCCCACCCACATATTTAATAGCCAATTCCTTATCAAACAAGGCATCACGAATAGGGGAAGCCTCATGCACCCCCTGAGTTTTTTAAGACCATTCTCACCCAAACTAGAATTCAAAATTTTAAAATTAATAGTTGCTCCCTCTCTCAAAATATTTTCCTTTATGTTTTTATTGAGTGCTTCTTAGGATAATTAATATTGCATTGGTTTTTGTTCCATGAGAAAATAGTGAATTCATGTGAGGAACCTAGAATTTGAGGTATAAAAAGTAGGAAGGGAGTGACTCTTGAAATTTTACCAAATCTAAAGTGATATGAGGAACATCAAGTGGAATATCTTAATTAAGTGATAAATAATGCTCATTGTGTAAATACAATAAACCAAGATGTTAATTTGTCAACATACTTGGAGCATTTGTAAAGGATTAGTATGAGTTTAAATGTATATTGCACTCTAGGAGTGTTGGAACATGTTGATTAGGTATCCTCATGGGATAACTAGGATGCATACTCAATCCTATGTAGTCATACCTTCAAGCTACTATGATGACACTTTGTGTCTTAACTTCAATAGCCTTATCTTTATTTTTAATGCATGTTTATTTGATTAGATGGATTGTTGGTGTGTGATCAGTTGGCTTATTTTGTGTTTAGGTCCAATTCGTGGCCAACCTAACACATGTTATGTGTTGAAAAGAATATGTATGTACTGCAGATGTTAGTAAAACCTACTTTAGGTCCATGCTAACCTAAATCGAGTATTGCATTTTTTATTTGAGCGTGAAGATGTTTTTGAATCATCTATGGAGCCGACAAAGCTATTTTGAATTAAAATAGGGCTACATCCAATTAGGCTGACCTAATTGATGTATGTGGATGTAATAGGGTATATATGTAGGGAATTTTTGAGTTGCATAGTGTGTTAACAATGTAATGTGATTTGTGTGAGATCTGATATTGTATGATGGCAATGATTGCTATCCCATAATTCCATAGTACACTTTCCTACTCCTTGACATGCAATAGTTGTAGAATCTTCCATTCTCACTATTGCATGACCTCTCTCATCACCTAACTTGGCTCATTCTTGCCCTACACTTAGTGAGGGCAAGAAGTAGTTAGCCTTGTCCTAGTAATGCATTTGTCATTGCCACTTAGCCATGTTGTTCACCCTCCGCTTATACCGTCTGAGATTGGGAGACAGATAACTTGCTAGATGGTTAACTTGCATTTGCCTTACTAGTCTTTTGCATTTTTCTTTTTCTTTTCTATTGCATGTGCGTAATGTGACCCCCCATGATGTTCTGTTTGATGTTCTCTCTCTTTGTGACATTCCTCTATTTGTACCTTCATTCTTCTCTTGTTGTGCATTTCTTTCGCTTTTTGTCTTTTGCTTGTGTTTTCCTTTTGGGGATGACACAAAGCGTTGAGCCACCCCATGTCTCTTCCATGTTGACCCGAAAGGCCTTTTTCTTTTCCTTTTTTTCTTTTCTTTTTTCCTTTTCTTGTGTTCTCCTTTTGGGGATGACACAAGGCATTGAGATCGACATGTTTCCTTCATGTTGACCCAAAAGACTTTCTTTTTCATTTTTCCTTTTCTCTTTTTGCTTTTGTTTTGTGTTTTCCTTTTGGGGATGACACAAGACATTGAGACACTCTATGTCTCTTCCATGTTGACCCACAAGGGTTATTTTTCTTTGTTTTTTCTCTCTTTGTGTCATTTTTCTAGTTCTATGTGTATTTGGGGGATGATGACAGTTTTGAGCTCCTTACACAATATTTCAACAAAGACAACACTGACCCCAAATCCATAGATCCCTTATGTGTTTGGTGTTTTCATTTTGGGGGCAACCCCTTCCTTTTCTTTTTTCTTTTTCCTTTTCTTCACATGATGTAGCTTTACTTGGAAACATATGACAACTGATTCACCCCCCTCTCAGTTGTCTGCCCTTGTGTTGCCAACAAATTGTGTATTGATGTTTCCATCCCCACTAATGTATGGGGTAAACCAAATGACTTTGATCTCCCTTGATGATGTAACTATTGCCTCATAATGACTTTGTTAGTTCTTGTTATTTGAAGTTTTGAAGATTTGTCTTCTATTGATTTTTAAAAAAATAGTATATATGAAAAATAATAATATCTTCTTGCTTTCTTTCCAAAATTGGAACTTATGTGTATCTAATTAATTTATTCAATTAGATAATTCATCAATTAAACTCTCATCTTTTTTTGGGATTTATTTCCTTTAAAACAGAAAATCAAATCTTTCTATCTTTTTAAATTTATCTTATCTTGTTTTATTTCTTTTTTTGTCAAATAAAGAAAAAATAAAATCCTTATCAAATCTTATCTCCAAAATCAAATCTTCTTCCCTCTACATCAAAACTTTATAAATATGGCCTCTCACAAGCTATTTGGGGGGATTGTCTTCTAGCATCCAAACTCTGCCAAAATTTCCTCCAATCTTCTCATCTATCTATTTTTCCTCTATCATTTATGTCTTATCGTTATGCTGTGAAAATAAGTAATCAACATCAACATATCAAATCATTCAATCCTTCAAAATCTTGCATGCTTATGTGAGGCGGAGAAGAGAAATGGAGATCAATCAAGTTTAGAATGGAGATCAGTTTGCATTTGAATTTATTATTTTGATTTTCATGTTATTTGTCCTTCATTGTGCATTGTTAGGGTTTCGTTATTGATGTTTATACATTTACCCTGATTTGAGATTTTTACCCTAGCTACAATTATTAATATTAATGTGTCAAATTTGTATTAATATATTCATTTAAAATATTATTAAATTATTTATTATTTATATTCAAATAACTTTAATGATAATTAATAAATTTAATTTTTATTTTGTATTTTGACATTTTATTAATATATTATTAATATTATTTTTTTCTTTATAAAAATATATTTTGAGGAAGTCTATGTTTTTATTAATACATGTAATATAAAAATTTAAAATATAATTTTTTTTTTTAAATTTATTTATTTATGTAATACGCAACCGACGTTGCATGAATTGTATTGATATCCAAAGAGCTTTTTACATCGTTTTAGCACCCAAAATTTAGGGACTGTAAGGTAGAACTTGAATTACAACCCTACTGCCAAGACACAAAATCCGACTACAGCCATGAACCATCCTACATCTATGCATATAGATCGAGAGCAAAAAAGAAACCCACACAACATATTTTATCAGTCGCCATCATCATAAAACCTACCTTATCCACAGTCATGGCAAAATCCGTAAGCCATTGTAAACCATTGACCTCATTCAAACCCAAGTGGCAGGGAAAAAAGTTATATCCAATCCAGGCCCAATGCCTGTGACAAGCCAAGCCCCAATCATCCAAGTTCAGAACAAAAGGTTGTTGTGCCACATCAATTCCCAATCAAAACATCCTCTTAATGTCATCAGGCCAAGGAATTTCGACACCAATTTCTGCAACTGTAACTATGTCCAAGTCATCTAGGAGGAGGGTCGCCTTGAAAACAAGCCTCAGTAGTAGCAGACAACGTACCTTTGGGATCTGTAAGTCCAGTAGGGAGGCGAGGAAACGAGAAGAAATGTCAGAGCTAGTTCGGTACTGTTGGAAGGAGAAGCCCTTGCTGATAACCATTCTCACCGCCTCCTTGATCAGGCAAACTCTCTTCAATCTGTAGTTTGTGATAAAGCCCAGAAACACTGATTGCAGCCTTGAGCGCCTCAACCTGACTGGAGTGTTCATTGCCACCTTGAGTTGACACATCGTCCACCTACCCGTGCTTAAATAAAGCAGAGCATTTAAGTCGCACGAGTTGCCAGCCACTCACCATGTCATCCCAAACTCAATTTCCAACATTAACCAATATATGACTGAATCATTGAAGGATTTGTACCCAGAGATCGGGTGATTGTATGTGTAATCTTGATCCGTGGTACGAAGCCTACTTCCCCAAGCTTGCGATCCCAGTTGCCCGCTTCCACCAGGACAAATACATGTCCTTATTGCATTTGTTCCCAAATAATGTAGTACAGGCCATTTGTGCCACTGATGTATCATGATCATCAAGCCAGGTTCACGCTTTCAAGAGCATCAACTCGTGCGCCGAATCTAGCCATCTGGGCGTAGATAATTTGACCCGTTGACACATGGGCCTAAAATAAAATTATTTTAATGATAATTCATAAATTTATTTTTAAAAATCATTTTTTTAATGTTTTGTAATATTTTTAAATAACATTATTTTTAAAATATTAAATATACAATTATAAAATCAATATAATTATATTTATAATAATATTTATTGATATGTTTTGAAAATTATACAAGTTAAATTATTAAAAATAATTTAAAAAATAATTATCTTTGCATGTTTATGTTTTGACTTCTTATAAACAATTAAATTATAATTTCTTTAACACAAGAAAATCATATAATTTATGAATTACATTTTAAATTTTAAAATACACCTAAGCAAAACATATGCTATAATATAATTGCACACTATATAGATCTTTATAGTATGTATAATCCCACAGTGACATATTATGTCCAAGGTTTAACAATAAACATGAACTAAATATGGTGTTGCAATAGGTAATTGACTATATGACTATGGAGAAAAAATAAGAGTTCTCAATAAACCATGACCAAACAATAATGTCTTGGTATGTTTTGGTGTGGCCTCACTCGTCTTTTGGTCTGTTTTGCTCCTGGTAAGTAGGAGGTATTTTCCACAGTGTGTCAAATTATGGTATTGCTATCAAGATTCAACCGTGTAGTTTTACGAGTTAAACTCATTGACCCATGTTTCATGAGTAGTGGTTCACAAGAACCCATCTCTCATGATAATGAATGATCCGCTTAGCAATATCATAATTTGACACGTTGTGGGCTTAACCTTAGGGAAAACTCCTTGGTTGAATCCTGATAGCAATATCGTAATTTGACACACTATAGAAAATACCTCCTACTTATCAATTAATGAGCTAAAGGGGCTCTATAATGAATGGTTCATAAGGCACAACACTTGCTGAAGGTTTTGCAAATGGGGTTGCAAGTTAAGTGGGCTTAACCTTGGGGAAAACTCCTTGGTTAAGTGCACTTGAGCTAGAGCAATACTAGGATGAGTGACCTCCTAGGACAACCCAATGCTTCGCCTTTGTGAGCATCACCTAGATGCAATGAGTGGTAAGTGGATCATTCATTATTAGGAGAGATGGGTTCTTGTGAACCATTACTCATGAAACATGGGTCAATGAGTTTGACTCGTAAAACTACATGATTAAATCCTGATAGCAATATCATATTTTGACACGTTGTGGAAAATACCTCCTATTTATCAATGATTGAATATGCCTTTGAAAGAACCCAATTTATTTAAATAATCTAATTGATAAATAATATTAAACTAATAACTTTAATATAAAACCATTAAATGAATAAATGTGACTACCAAATAATATATTGACTAAATAATATATTGACTAACTAATATATTGACTAGCCATTAAATGTAATTACTACAATACTAAAATAGACAAGTACTCCCACTAAGTGGCACTTGTTCATATATGTATGTCAGTCATATCAGAAGTAAGAAGTGCTTTATCCTACGCTAAGAGATTGATTTCTCACCAAAAAAACGTCAACACCGCAGAAAATCCTAAGTTAAGTCGCTTTAAACCCAACTCTGTGTCTCTTGGATTCGTATTGTATTACTGGATTTGCATAATTTCCTTAATCTTTTTAGCTTCAACCATGGATGATCAATTCAAGCCAATTTCAACCACTACAAAATGCCTCTGAATGTGTTGTGATCACACATTACAAAATCAGTTGATCATTAAATTAAAAAATTCAGTTGACCATAAGCAATCTTTTATTTTCTCTGTCATGCTGAACTTCTTCTGCTATTATTCTTTTACCATTCATGAAAACGTTAAAAAAGTTAAAACAAGTGACATTTACATCCATGAATATGCTAATAAAAAATCCATCAAGAAATCAGTATAAAAAAATGCATATACTTGCTGAAAACCAGAGCAGAATTAGCAGTCTTTGTAATAAAGGACCTCTAAAAGAAACCTTAAAAATGCTATATTCTATGGACAAAGCAGATGGTAATACCTATGTTTCTCTGTTAACAACTTGTATTAATATGAAGGCACTGACAGAAGGGAAGAGGGTTCATTTGCATTTAATCAGAACTGGTTTTGAGGTGGATATACATGTGGGGAATAAACTTGTGATAATGTATGGGAAATGTGGAAGATTTGAGGATGCACGCCATATGTTTGACGAAATGCCTGAACGAGATGTCGTGACATGGTCTGCCATGATTGGAGGGTATTCTCAGAATGGTCAAGATGAAGATGCTGTTAGGCTTTTCAGGGACATGATTGTGTGTGGTGTGAAGCCAAACCAGTTTACGTTTGGCAGCGTGATGAATGCATGTGCGAAATTGGAAGCCTTGGAGGAAGGCAAGCAGGTGCAGGGATATGTAGTGAAGATTGGTTTTGATAGCAATGCTGTTGTGGGGAGTGTGCTTGTTGATATGTATGCGAAATGTGGAAGTATCGAAGATGCACACAAAGTGTTTGATAGATTACCTGACCGGACAGTCGTGGCTTCGACTGCAATGGTTACAGGGTATGTGAGGAATGAGAGAATTGACAAGGCTAGTGAGCTGTTTTGGGGAATGGCTGAACGGAATGTGGTGTCATGGAATGCAATGATTGCAGGGTATGCTCAAAATGGACATAATGAAGAGGCAGTGAAGCTCTTTCTACAAATGCGATGCTGTGGTAATAGTCCTAATCAGAGCACCTTCTCCGCTGTTCTCAGTGCTTGTGGAAACCTAGCAGCTTTAGAAAAGGGAAGGCATATCCATGCACTCATCATCAAAACAGTGTTTAAACTAGATGTTTTTGTTGGAAATGCACTTACTACTATGTATGCAAAATGTGGTGTCATGGAAGATGCAAGACGAGTTTTTGACAGAGTTACTGAACGAAATGTTGTTACATGGAATGCAGTGATTGCAGGATATGCCCAACATGGGGAAGGAAAGAAGACAATTAATCTCTTCGAACAGATGCAAGAGGTAGGAATGAAGCCTAACCATGTTACTTTCCTTTGTGTCCTGTCTGCTTGCAGCCATGCAGGTTTGGTGTGCGAAGGCCAACACTACTTTTATTCCATGTGTCAAGATTATGGAATTGTTCCAAGGGTAGAGCACTATGCTTGTGTCGTTGATCTTCTTGGTCGTTCTGGGTACCTGGTTGAAGCAGAGGAGTTTATTGAAAAAATGCCACTGGAACCTAATGCTGGTTTGTGGAAGGCCTTACTTGCTGCCTGCAGAATCCATGCAAATTCAGAGCTAGGTCAGCGTGCAGCTGAAAAGATTTTTGAATTGGGAGAGCAACACCCTTCAACATATGTGATACTTTCAAACATCTATGCTGAAGCTGGTAGGTGGAGCGATGTAGCAAAGGTGAGAGCACTGATGAAAGATAGAGGGGTTAAGAAGGCCCCTGGATTTAGCTGGATTGAAGTCAAGAACCAGGTGCATTCTTTTGTCATAGGAGACCGATCACACCCACAAACAGAGGAGATCTATGCAATGTTAGAGAAGTTGACTAGGTTAATGAAGGAGGCAGGGTATATGCCTAACCCAAACATTGTGCTACATGACGTGGACTAGGAAAAAAAAGAAGAAGAAAGAAGTCAATCTTTGTCAGAAAAGTAAGAAATTTGATTGTTCTCTCAAGATTACTGTGGCAACCTTTGTGTGTTCTGAGTGGCGCATCTCCACATTCACCTTATCATTTGAAGAGAGAATATTTTCAGGTATTTTATGGCTATTTGGTCATTTCAAACATGGAATTTTTGGTTCTCATGTTTTCTATGCTTGATCAAAGAAACAAGTGAAGATTATTTTAGAAACAGTCTTGCCTTCATAGGTACAAACTGGATATTGACATTTTTTCTACTGTTTGGATATCAATTGTGTATGTTAAGTTCCCATTTGAAGTTTAGAAGGTTCCATTTGTTCTGTGGAATTGTTGCAGCACTAGTCAATTCATTGATAATTCAAACATAGTTATGTTTTCATCGAGCATAAGAAACTTGTGCCGTGATATTACAGGAAACATCTTGGAAATTATTTTTTGTGGTCTTTCCATCTATCCTCTAGCATGCTGACTATCTTTTGTTTATCTGAAGGCGTATTAGAAGTTTGGAGGACTATTATGGGCATCATCTGAATGCGTCGGAATGCTGTAGCAAGTGCTTCAGAAAACATACAATGTTGAATGTACCTTTACTTCTTTGTATATTTTGACGAGTGATTATTAATTATCAGTTTTTAAACATCAGAGAAGCTTGAGGCTTTGTAATCACTCTCAGTTAATCTTTCGCTGAAATCAGCTGAAAACTGAACATTCTCATTTAAGGAAATTGAGTTTGTGTCATCAACTGCCACTTGAGGGGAATGCCTTTAAGACAACAGGAAAGTCTTCAACTGCATAGTCAACAATGGGAGTTTCACCTTTACTGAGGCAGGGAGATTCTGACTACTCAATATGGGCAGGATTAGATTTATTGTTCAAGCAGGCGACAGGTAATTCAAAGGTTGCCATTCTAATCAATTGTTTATTCAAACTATGGTGATATTCAGTATTGTTGCCATCGGCTAAGGAGGTACCTTAGATGTGTCTTGACATCAAAATTCAATGAGATCATTTGAAACATCCATATCGTTGGACAAATAACTTCTCGATAATACATTCTCATCTCCGAGGAAAATTTGATGGTCAAGCTCATACAACCATTCCTTGGAGTAGGTTGGTATCCAAAAAATTAAAACAAATGGAAAAAGCTTTAAATGTTATTAGGTTGCACCAATTTTCCATCCAAATTGGGACACTCAACTTCTTGAGTATTCGGAACTTGGGGTTCTTCTGACATGTCTTGTCAAAACAGAATGTGGAGGAAGGATTGCTGAGGCCGTTATCTTCATCTAAGCACAGTGAAGGAGGACTGGTTTTACTACAGGTAATCAGAAATCATGTGAGCATGCTCAATCAATGAAATCTGTGTTCGGAAGTTGCTTACATCCTTGAAAATCATAAGGATTATTCTCATCATTATTCATTTAGAGCAATATAAATTTTGTTAGTTACTTCAAATATGCATAGTAGAGATAGATTTGATGTAAATACGGCTCAGCTTCCTACAATAATGGTGCAAATGACAGAAGCTGTATGGATTTTGTGTAAATTTTCTTGTAATTTATTCTGGCCCATATATTTTCCAGCATACTTTGAGGATCAGAGACATAATATTTCGAACAGTCCATATTAGTGAATGTCGTATACTTCTGGATTTAACTGTGTGAAATTTGCTTACATCAACATTTGTAGTGTGATCCAAAACATTGATGTTAAAAAAATTCAAAGAATTAAATCCAGAAGCACACAACATTCATGACTTGAGGATGTAAATAAAATTTACTGATTGTTACTCTATGGTAGCCATGCCAGAATATGCTGTAAGGAATTGACTGATATAACATTTCTTGCTATTCTACTTGATGTTCAGGCCAAAGGATGTTTTTTTGAGTGTACCTCAAAAAGCTCAGTGTATTTTCCCTTGATCTGAAATCTGTTTTTGAACGTCTGAGTGACTTAACCCATGTACTAAGTGTTCGGGTTAGATAAAATTTGAATCAAACTAGGGCCTCCTCTTTCAAAGTAGCTGTTTTGTTATCTGAGGTTTAAAAAAGAAATATAAATCATGCCAGGAAAAACAAAACCTGCTTTAACCTTTGGGCAGGTGCCACTTTACATATCTTTCAACTGTAAATACACAGGCTTAACAAACACAGATCAACAAGTAAACAAGGTTGCATGCTTATTACAAATAAACAAAGGTTGCATGAATATTGTTTGGTTTGTTATCTAGAATAAGATCACTCTAAATTGTAATTTTGATTTGTTATAATACTGGTGATGAATTTACTGAATCTTTTGAAAGCTCAGTTTGAATATAAATGCTGCAACTACTTATTCTTTGTTTCAAACCTGGACTTACAAAACTCATGCATTAAATACCTGCTTAAAGTGGCTCAAAATGGAGTAAACTGAATATTCATAATTAACAAAGAAGTTAGAGAAATAAACATAGTAGCATTAGACACCAAAAACGTGCAATTAATTCCGAGTAATTGCAACACCTAACATTCACCATGCCATTTCTGGAGTTCTTAGAAAGTGGTTCGGAAATGTTTTTGTGTACGCTTAACTAATTTTAGCTCATTTTTCTACCTGGAGAGGACTGAATTGTTTTAGTTCTTTAAGTTTTACTTTGAATATATTTGTTTGAGATAAAAAAAATTAATACTAATGAGGGTTTTCTTTTAATTTATACCCTAATGATGGTTTAGCTAAAAAATAGCTGCCCCTAAAGACTACGCCCATGAGTAGCAGTTACTACTTATGTGGATCAACCTTTTGTTTTCTACATAAACCTTCTTTAAGTGAAAGTAAAATAGCTTTTTAAAGAAACCATTCTTTTCTTTTATAAGTGGATTTTTTTATTTTAAATATTATATTTATTTCTAATCTCTGTGTTATATTTGATATAAAATAACAAAATCAAGATTTCCTTTATTTTAATGAGTATTATATTGTTTTTTAGTTTCGTTGAACTTTTGTTAAGTGTTTCCCATTTTAAACCTAAGTAATTGAATTACATGGACATTTTGCTATGTTGTATAAATGGAATGCTGCTATGTCTATTTTGCTATGTTGTATAAATGGAATGCTACCATGTAAATAACAATGTAACACATACATTGATCAAAGCCATCACACAACACACAGATCTATGTAGAGTAAAACCTAAATTTGGAAAGATACAATGAACATAGAGGAATATGCTTTATTTTGTACAAGAGCGGAGCAAATGTACATGAAGCATTGCAGGGTGGGCATCTGGCTGTTTTGTTTGTAACTTGTGCCTTCAATATACTTAAATAGTTCCCCAATATTTGTTTTTTAGAACATGTTTATGCTTCATTGGTGTTGGTAAGACTTCCTACCCTTCACTTCTGAATGTTTTTTCTGTTTCCAAGCATGTGAGTTGGCATGGACTAATTTTTGGCATGCGCCAAGATGATCCTTTTGTCTCATTTGGAGCCCCATTTTTCAAAGTTATGAAAATTTAGAAACAAATACTTTTCTAGGAGGCAAAATGGATGAATGGGAATGTGCCACGTGGAGGGCATATGCACCTTTGAGTCTGATTTTATTTCCCTTCAATCGCTCAATTTTGACATTGTATGAAAAAATTATACCAAAAATACCTCTGGTTGGTCAAGATTGTTTCATGGTGGATTCAAGGGGCAGTCTATGGGATTTCAACTTCAATTTGGGCATGAAGGTGTGCTGAAGTGTTATGTATCTTTCCCATTATGTCTTATGTCATTCTATTGTCATATTATAAAGTTACAGTTCCTTGCACCATTATTCCTAGTTTTTCCAACTTGATATTCCCTTAACTTCCCATTTCTCCCTCCTTTAACATAGGTAAGTTGATATAAACACTTGGTGTTGATATTTATTTCTTTTTTGTCACATTTCCAAATGCAAGGGGTTTTAGTTGTTGAAAAGCTTATTTTAAAGTCTATGTTGATTGAGTTAAGATCCTCACATGTAATACTAGAAATATGTAGAATAATATTAGTAACATATCATCTATTAGGTACCTAACATTTTAACTCTATTGACATGACGAAATAGGAGAAGAAGCCAAATAGTAAAATTGTTGCAAGTCATTACAAACATGATGTCATGTCATAATGTAATCTTTGTAGATGATTTTTCTTGATTGTCCCCATATTCCAAGCTTGTTCTATATTTTGTTGTGCCACTTTGATTTTGTTCACCACCATAGATATTCCTCCTCTACTTCTATGACCTTTACTTATCTAATATTACACAAGGCTCCTAACTAATATAGATGTAGGTATCTCCTATTTTCCCCTTATTACAATTAGGGCATATGAATTATTCACTTTGCCTTAGCTCTGAAGACAAACAAATTGGTTTATTTGTTATAACTATAGATTCATTCTAGTGGTTTCTATTTTACAATTGCTACATCCATTTTTTATTTTCTATGAACAAGATGAGCTCCAACTAAATGTTTTCCACAACTTCCTATAGTTGCCCCTTTTATTCCATGATTCATATTGATTTGTCATGTTGGTTCTCCAACCTTTTTTCAATAATCTCTAAGGAGTTGTGAATTTCTATAATATAGACTATTGAGAGGATGGGCCAATGAAAGGAAGATAGGCATGTCTCTCTTGCACTTTAGGCTATGCAATACCTAGGTGGGTACACTTCAAACAATACAAGATTTTATATGAACAATGGGTTTAACACAATAAAAAACAAATAGTTTGTCCATGCATGTAAGGATATAAATGACTTAACAATATCAACATTCCTATTACCCTTAATGATTGGACATGAATATAACATCACTGTACACAAATCCTCTCTATATATTTATCCACAACAAGTTTACCAAAAAATTGATAGAATTATAACAAAAATTTATGTATTTTTGGGAAACGTCTAAACTACTAACAAGCAACACTGAAGTGTGATTTTCATTCTAAATATTTGAGTCAATAGGGATATAAAAGATTGTTGTCTATTCTTTGGGATTACAAAGTCTAAAACTTGATTCAATATGATATTCTAATAACCTTCAATCTCTATAATTTAACAATAGCATTGTCTTACAATGACTTAAAACACACATTTAATTTACTAAAAATGATTCTACTTAGTAATCCTCTACAAACAATGCATGCCTCAATCATTACATGAAAAGACTTACCATCCTCCTTGAAGATTAACTAATCAAACCAACAAATCTTACAACAAATGTACATGCATTTTTTTTTTTTTTCCCTTGGAAATATACTTTTTCAAAGAACATGCAATACTATGCAAGAGACAATCAAATTCAAAAGTTTGTAATCAATCATTATTCTGGAACAAATTTATTACAATAAACATACTAGAACAATACTTTAGATCTCTATTATCTTTTAGAAAAAAACATTGCAAATTTCACATAATTTCTTTTTACAAGTTCATCATCTCCAAATTCACCCAACCATTACAAATGAACATACATCTATATTATAAGAACCTCTTTTGAAAAATCAAGCTAACTTAATAACAAATTTAAAAAAAAATCAAAATATCATATTGTTAGGCATCTTCTATTCTCATCTAGCTTTTGATTTTGTAAGTCACTGCCTTCCACTTTGCCTCTATAGATATTTAAAAATTAGAAAAAAATATTTGATGTAGTATAGCTTTTGAAAATCCTAATTTTTGATCTGGGTACTCATTTGACTTGTCTTATTAAAAAAAAAAGAATTTGAAGAGCTCTATTGCCCAAAAATTTACTATGCCAATTTTGGAAAATTTTGAAGCTAGATTCCATTATTTGAACCTTCAAAATTCAAATTTAGATTTTTTCCATCTTTTAAAATTATGAAATTTTAAAAAATTACCATCTAAGTGTTTTTTTGGTTGAAACTGATTCTTAAAGTTGACTAAGCATTCTTAGAGCTTCAAGTAATTTTTTAGATCCATAGATGCTTAAATGCAAACTTAGTAAAAATTACAATCTTGTTAGTTTTAGTTATTTTGATAATTTTGGTTGCTTTAGAGTATTTTAAGAGTTTCTTTAAGGAAGTTATAATTACTATAAAAGGTTAACCTCACACATAAATAATAAAAAAAATGATCTCAACCTAATTTGGCTAACTTGACACACCAAAGGGGACACAAATTGGAATGACATCTTTAGCTAAACAAGTTAAAGTTTTAACAATATACATGTAGAAAATTCAACATAGGCTCCAATAGTGGTTGTTGTTTGGGGACACATGTTCTCGTGGAATATGGTGAGAATTTAGAGAGCTTTGGGAAGCAAACCACACATAAGAAAATATATAAAGATATTTCATTATGGATAACAAACCATGGGCATGATTGCACAACCTAACACAAAGATAAAACAACTATGCATGGACAAGAGGAGCTAAAGATCATGAGAAATAATGTTTCAAAAGTTGTCCATGCAATGACAATTTATGAAACTTTTCACTAATACACTTAATGAAATAAGAGTCCTCACCATAAAAAAATTCAATGATCATGGTGCCAACCACATGGGGTCATTTTTTTCATGTTTCCCTTTATCTTGTAAGTTAGCATTCCAAAATAACACCATATATGTAGTTTTAAATTTCTTTAAGATTACCCTTTTATCAAATTGTAGAGTAGGGGGATTTGTCACCCCCAAGGCTCCAAGTCACGGGAGAGTTTCAAGGAACGAATTTCCCTAAACTACCTCAGGTTGACTAATAGGTAAAGAAAGAAGATATAGACTAAAAAGGAAGGGCAAATAGAACTTTGTTTCCCTTTTGCTAATGATAGGTGTTTTTGGAAACTAGGTGAGTAGATTGCAAGGGTCTTGAACTATGAATTAGACAACTCTCTGTCTCAAGATGACATCGCGGGAACCAGACTTAAGCGCACCGTGTTTGAGTCTCAAGGACGTGCTGGTGTCCTGTACGTAAAAATGGTTGAATGATAGTAAGAAACACTCGAGGTATACTTACAACTTGAATATCAAAGTTTTATAGTTTAACAGTTTGATAGGAAAATACAAAAAACAAAAAGTACAACAAGAAGAATATTGGAAAGGATTATTCTAATGATGAAAATGATAAGGAAGGAGTAGGAAATATAACATTCCATGCACAATCTAGTTCTCCAACTATCTTTGAGCAGACAAACCTACGCCTACACACATGGAAATAGAAAAACTGTTGCATTGTGTTTTGAGGTCTATCTCAATCAGACCTTCATTTTTGGTGTTCTCACCTCCACGAACAACTAGATATGCAATGATATGGAGAAAAAACAATAAAGAAGAGAGAAAGGAAATGGCACAATAAGGTAGAGAGCAATGACAACCTAAATGCTACTTTACAAGATGATAGATGAAAATAAATGAAAAGACAAAATATTACCTTCCTTGCTATAAGCACTCAAGGTCGATAGAGGAAGGGATATAACAACACCACCACATCAAAGAGATAAAACTTCATAAACCTGCAACGCCGATAGTGTTGAAGCAAGAAGAGATTGTAGAGACCACGCAGAAAGTTGGTAGCAACAAGATAGAGCAAGAATGATCAAGAAGAGTGTTGCAAGAATGAGATAATGAGGTTGAGAATGGAAGAATTAGCATGAATGAGAGATAGAATGAGCTTGAATGGATAAAATGGAGGCAAAGAGTCATTTTCCGTCAGTCAAAACCCAATAGAGAACGTTACATTCCCGACCAACCAGGAAACATAACACTTTTGTGGATTCTAGAGGTATGAATCTATTAGGATGACAGTGTGACGTGCGGATGTTTGCACGACGCACTTGCGTCCCTGAAAAAAATTCCTCCACCAATGCAAAAAGATAGGGAAACGTGGGAAGATCATGAAGACGATAGTGGGTTTATGCATCATCATACTTGTAATTCTAAAGTAAGGACTTAAATAAATTGGAAATTTACCTAGGGTTCAAATTTACACCATTACATTTTTCCCAGCAAGCATACGTGTCAGTGCGTATGTGAGCTAAAGTAGAAAGAGGTTGAAGAGAATATACCAATAACATCGAGAAAGTAGATCTTCAATCTTGCGTACCTAGATGTGAAAGAGGGAGCTCCACCAAGATGTGAAGATGGCATGGGTATTCGATCCTGCAAAGCTAGATATGATCTCACCACAAATAGGTTAGGCTACAAAAAAACATGTTAAGCAAAAAATCCAATCATAAGAAACACATTCATAAGACGCAAGAAGACCCAAGCCAACATGATAAGACACAATCTGGTCAGATAGACATAAGACAAACACTGATCAGATCGATAGTCATGTAACTATTACAAACTGCGTTGCAGGACAATCATAGAAAAGGTGGGTCTAGTCAGGCTACCCCCAAGCTAGATGCCAAGATATAAGATGTTTGACACCAAGACACAAAGACATCAAATATCAGATAAAAGACACTCATTGCAAAATACCAAAGAATATTTTGATAAGTAAGCTTTCAAAGGGGGTTCCTTCAACAAGGAACCCTTCAAGACACCAAGGGACCCATTCAAAGGAATGCTCCAATTGAAAGATACTACATTTTCCACAAGTTATTCTGTCATCAAGGAATCCTTTTGAAAGATATTTTGTCAAGGAATCCATTGGAAAGAATGCTCCATTTTTAAAGGAAAGTTTTCAGACTCTTTCATTTTAGAAAATGTGTTTCATTTTCAAAGGAAATTTTTACTCTTTTGCATACATGATCCTTTTCAAAAGAAAATTTCATCCTGGAGTCCTAAGAGAATACAAATTTTTGGAAAATGAGAGATTTTAAAAAGGAATTATTTCATCAAAGGAGTTCATTGTAAATAAATTTTACTCCAACGAATCCTTTTTGAAATAATTTTTCTTATTGAAAATTAGAGCAACATGGTATACCCCCCTTAGGATGGTGTGTGTGCTATGCAGAGGAGCACATGACATCCTAAGGAGAGAAAGGAGATACAAAGATGTTGTGGCATGAGATACATGATGAGATGCATTCGTGGTATGTTGTCACACACATGAGGGACAACACATAAGAACCACAACATCATGAAGTAGAAAAAGATGAAGAAATCAAGAGACAAGGGAATCTAAGAATTTGAGGTCAGATTTGTTCATAGATACAAATAGATAGAATAATATAGTGTATGAAACAATGATCATCAATCCCCAAAGTTCTCAAAACATGAAGAAGAGCACATGAAGACAAAGTGAAAATAAAAATTGGGTCAACATGGAAGAAGGCCTTAATGCCCCCAATGCTTTGCATCATCCCAAATATCGAAAAGCAATTTCATGACACATAGAAGAATGATGATACAAATAGAAGTGTATGAAATTTTTTTTGTGCCTATATCCAAGAACCTACAAGGGTAGCAAAGGTCCTCTAGGTACGATCACAAACATAAAAAATATAAGCATGAGGGAACACAAACACACAAACAAATCTAATCTATAGATAAAGAAGAGGTACCACCCTAGTCCTCATTGACCAGCAGGCCGTCTTGCTCCCAATATAGATCATTATAAGGGGAGGGAGGATGAACCTACAATGGTAGGATAGTAAGGGCGGTACCCTCTGAATCACTTGCAACAAGGGCCAAGGAAGAAGGTCCCTCAAGATCTTCTTCACTAAGCTCTTGTGCAGTAAAAGTCATTGATCTTGCAAAGATTGAGGATAGAGTTAGGATATCATCCACTGAATTAAACATGCACTTTACTGGAGTGCCATGTGTCAATTGGGTAGGAAAAGAATGAGACATCGAGAACCACTATTGACCTCGGTAAGAGGGGCAGTGACTAGATTCAGGGAAGAGGGGGCCGTCTTCATCATGAGGACGATACAAGACAAGATAGAAATACCTTTCGAAGAAGGTGAACCCTTCTTCTAACCTCCACTAATTGTGAGGTCATCCTCTAGGTTGCACTTTAGTGGAGGATGTGAAATCCCCATAGAAGAAGCGAAAGCAGAGGAGGAAGAAGACAAAGCCATAGTAGACACCACTATTGTATTCGCCATGTCCATGGGCTATGAGAAAAGAGGGATGTTCAAGAGGGACATCAAGGGAGGGGGCTCCACAAAGGGAGCAATGAAAATTGCACCCTTTTGGGGTGAGAATCATCAATACCCACTGAAGGAGCTGAAAGTAAGACAAAGGTGATGGGAATTGAGGTAGAAACATCAAAAGAAAGTAGAACAACAATAGAGGATGTAGAGATAAATGCTACTGGCTCCCCCTCCATCTTTTGCAAGGAAACGTGCTTTGTGGCTAGAGCCTTTCACTTGTGCTTGCGCTCACGCACAAGCTGGTTACGTCAGTTGTGGGCACTAGAAGACGTAGCTTGAGAAGAGATTGGAGGCTATTTCTCAGCTGCAAGAGTATCCTTCACAACCATTTCTGGTAGAAGGATGGTCTCTTGGGAAAGAGTAGGAGGAAGTACAAGAGTAGAGACAACCATAGGAGGAGAAACAAACAAAAACACCTCAATGACATGCCTCTTCCCATTCTTTTCCCTAGGGGCAAGTGGAGGAATAGTAGGATGCCACAAAGGCCAAGACATAGGAACAACCCCATGGCAAGAATTCCCATTGCTATAGATAGTGGGTCAAGGAACTATGGGTAGCACAGGAAGCTCAAAAAATTGATGCTTCACTTTTTACCATTAGGCACCACCACACTTACCATGCGAGGCACAAGAGCAGGATTTGAAGATGTCACAGTAGGACAAGAAGCAAAATCAGATGGAACCAAAGACATAGAAGGAGAAGGATCTAGAGTGCGAGCAAGCTTCCCCTTTCCCTTGGATGGGGTAGAAGGGGTAGCTTGCTACTACGCTATCATGGAGGCTTTTACAAAAATAGCATAAGGAGACACTGGATATCTAACCTTCGGTACTGAACCCCTAGTCTTATATTTAACATAAGCCTTATATAACAAATCTCTCCTAGGAGGGAGAGGTCCGACCGGAGCCAGCCGTAAGTGATCTAGTGAGAATCCTCCACACAACACTAGTTTTTCATACCCAATGTCATGCACCACCTGCATGGTGTCTTCATGGATTTTTTTTAAGAATTTATGGATTACAAAGGCAATGCCATTCATAGAGGCTATCCATGGAATGCCTAGCCTAACTTTGAATAGGCCAGACTTTGGGATCACAATAAATGACACATCAAGAGCCTTGGGTCCTACCAAGAATGATAAAAGAAATAGTGCCCATAGGAGCAATAGAGAGTCCATTGTGGGTACAGAGAGTGGTCTATGACTTTTCGTATCTCTCTTGATGTAAACTATTTGTATATAGAGTCCTTCGTTATCACATCAACACGACTTGTTGGATCAACTAAGATGCTAGTTATGACATTTCCATTAATTTAGGCAAGAATGTATAGCGGGGAAGGCTCCTTATTAAGAGGATCATCATACGAGGTGCAAGTTATATCAAGCATTGCACTTGCATTTTTAGGAGAGATACACATGAACAAGACCATGTTCACGTACTCAGATGGAAATAGCTCAAAAGATATGAAAGAATGAGTTACTAATTTCACAGAATGAGAGGGAAATAAATCAGTATAAAATTTCTTCCCATCAAAACAAATAGTCTCATCATTGATGCGGTCCTAAATCTTGTGACATAGGTGCATGCATTGCTCTGTATCATGTTTGTGTACTCAGTGGAGTTGACAAAATTGTTGTGTCATACCACTCAGGATACAAATCGGTCAGAGGTCAGTTTTATGGTAATGTCAAAACTTTATCTTTTAACAACTTTTTCAGAACAATAGTATAAGACTTAGATAGTTTTGTAAAATTCCTATTGCACCCTAGGCCATTGTCTTTAAACGTAGAGACCTCATTTGTAATAGCTTTATTCCTGCTAGAAATTGACACTATAGATCGGGTATCGGGATGGGAGCGCAAGGATGAACCCTCAAATTGTGCAACCATTTATTGGTATTCACATAATGCAACACATAAGTGTGTAAAGGGAACTTCATCAAGGTGAACTTCTCTTACCATTGATTCTTTAAGTTCCTGATGAAGACCTTTTGAACATCTCGAGCTAGTAAAGGATAAGATATTTGAGAGAACAATGCTTGATAGTGAGTGATGAAATCAGTCACCTTTTCCTGGTCCCCTTGTTTGCATCAAACAAGATCCGAAAAGGTCATCTTTGGTCTGGTGTTAGCTTGGAACTACCTACGAAACTGATTTACCAACTAATCAAACAAAAAGATAGATTTATCTGGTAAGGAACAATACCACTCAAGGGCAGTGTCCTTAAGGGATCTTAGAAAGGGCTTAGCCATTAAAGCATCATGATGGAAGCAATGAATGCACATATCATTAAATGTAGAAATGTGTGTTTGAGGATCTTCATGACCACCATACTTTTCAAAATGTGGAATCCCCATCCCTTGAGGGATAGGAGTGTTTAGAACAACAATAGATAGAGGACTATGATGGAAGAAAGGTTGAAAAATAGGTTGAGAGGTAGAACTAGATAGGTTTGCTGATTGGTTTTGCATCTGAACCATGTTTTGAAATAAGGCGTTTAAGACAAGGTTAGAGGATGAAACGTGACTAGTGGAACCTCCACCAGCACCACCAGAGCCACCAACCCCCATACCAGTAGAGACCCCACCACCAGGACTAGTGTGGGCTCTAGGATTACCACCAAGAAAATTAGGACTAGCATAGCTAAAGCCCAAGGGTGCCTTGTTTACTTTAATGATGGGGGTTAGCTTAGGTCCAAAGGCAGTGTTAACATATAGGCCAGTCTTGGTCATGCATACTGATACCCTAAGCATTGAGACTTCCAGCTATCTCTCAGTGGTCTTGGAGCCAAGGTATCGAGTAGCGCCCAAGTTAGGATTGTAGGCTGGGACATGAGTGTCCACAATGTCTGCAAGGCCTCAAAGAAATTCTAGACCTATATAGTCCTTGTCCAACATAGCTCTCAATTTGTTAACAACATTCATGGTCTTAGTCATATCCTTTCTTTCTCCAAATACTTCTCGAACTCCCTGAGTCTCCTATCCAGTGTAAGATGTTGCTTTGTGTGGACCTTAAGAGCATCATCTTCCTCCATAGATGAAGAAAAATGAGAAGCAAGAGGGGTAGGAACACATGTACCAGCTTCACCAAAAGGATTGAAGAAACTAGTAGGCATTCCTAAAACTACTTCTTCAAAGGTAGGATCCGTTTGACCCATAGTGACCTTGGAATCCATCCCTATATGTCGTAGGCTCCTTCTAAACATGTGCTTAGAGGTACTGAGTCATAAATATCATAAATCTTCATGACATGTGAATTTGTAATGCACCCAAGACACAAGAGGAAGATCTCTAACACAAAGAAATGAAAACAAGACTTTCACGTTGGGTTCACCAAAAATGTAGAGTAGGGGGATTCGTCACCCCTAAGGCTCTAGGTCACAAGAGAGCCTCAAGGAACAAACTTCCCTAAACTACCTTAGGTTGACTAACAGGTAAAGAAAGAAGAGACAAACTAAAAACGAAGGGAAAACATAACTCTGTTTCCCTTCTATTAATGACAGGTGTTTTCAAAAACCAAGTGAGTAGCCTATAGGGGTCTCGAACTGCAAACCAAACAACTCTTTGTATTAAGACAACATCATGGGAACTAGACTTCAACATGCCGCATTGGAGTCTCTGAGATAGACTGGTGTCCTGTATGGATAGAGAGTCAAATGATAGTCAGAAACACTCAAGGTCTACTTACAAATCGAATATCAAAGTTTTGCAATTTGATAGTTTGATAGGAAAATACAGAAATAGAAAGTACAACAAGAAGAATACTGGAAAGGATTATTCTAATGATGAAAATGATAAGGAAAGAGTAGGAAAGATACCATTCCACACATAGTCCAGTTCTCCAACTAGCTTTAATTGGACGAACCTACGCCTATACACATGGAAATAGAAAAAGTGTTGGGATGTGTTTTGAGGTTTACCTCAGTCATACCCTTGTTTTTGGTGTTCCCGTCTCCACAGACAACCATATATACAATGATATAGAGAAAAAGGAATAAAGAAGAGAGAATGGAAATGACACAATAAGGTAGAAAGCAATGACAACCTGAATGCTACTCTACAAGATGATAGATGCAAGTAAATGAAAAGACATAAAGTTACCTTCCCTACTATAAGCACTCAAGGCCGATAGAGGAAGGGTTAGAAGGGAACCACCACATTAAGGAGATAGAACTTCATAAACCCGCAATGGCGATGGCGTTGAAGCAAAAAGACACTCTAGAGACCACTCATAAAGCTAGTAGCAACAAGATAGAGAAAGAATGATCAAGAAGAGTTTTGTAAGAATGAGAGAATGAGCTTGAGAAGGGAAGAATTAGCATGGAGAGATAAATGAGTTTGAATGGATAAAACTGAATAGAGAACATTACGTTCATGACCAACTAGGAAACGTAATGGTTCTGCATATTCAAGAGGTAGTAATTTTTCAAGACGACAACACAACATGTGGACATCTTGTTGGTATATGGAGCCTAATCAAACTCGGAGGTTAAAATTTTCCCCACTTTTATCAGTGCGGTATCCCCCCAAATTATTTAACAAGGGTTTGGGGGTAGTGCCCCTTGCGGGGTCCAGGGGTAGCGCCCTTGGCGTGCTCCCTGTTATGATACAGGGTGGGAGCTCGAGGGCTACGCCCTCGAAACCTCTCACGATATTATTTTATAAATGCATTGGGAGTTAATTTTTTCTATTGGCCGACATAAAAAAGAAAAGATATTTTTGTAACCAACATAAGTCTTGATTAAAGGCTAAGGGTTAGAGTTTTTGTTGATATTGTATTGTAGCATTTGTCGCGATATTGAGTTGCAAGGATTGTTGGTTGTAATTGGTTTGATTTAATGGATAATAATATTGGACTCTCTGTTGGTGGATGTAGCCCGAGTTTGGGTGAACCGCGTTAAATATTGTCTCTCACTGTTATTATTTTTGTGTTTTTCATTCCTCTATTTAATCTTTATTTGCATTTAATTGATATTTTTTGCATGCAATTCCTAACACATCCATGTGGCGCATGTTCATCCCCGACAAAAATTCCTCCACTGACACAAAAAAATAAGGACACGTGGAAAGATCAAGAAGACAATGGTGGGTTTATGCATCATCATACTTGTAATTCTAAAGTAAGGGTAAATAAATGGGAAAAATTTCTAGGGTACAAATTTACACCATTACACAAACAAATATTTTATTTGTTGTTGTTCCTTCAATTTGATCTTCTAAGAATTCCTTCGTTTCTTACTAATCTCAACCAATTGATTAATTCTACATTTTATTGCATCATCAATTTCTTCATTTGTCTCTTATATGAACTTATAAACATGAAATTTTTAATGGAAAAAGCAATATTAACTCCATATACTAAATTAAATTTGATTTACTATTAGATTTCTTGGGAGTAATCCTATTTTCTTATACTACAATCCAAATCTTAGAATCTCATGTCTTCTTGTTCTAACTAACCTTCATCATTTTTTTATCGCTTGATTTAAATTTTCCATTCCCTTATAGATGATATTGGGATGAGTGAGATGTTACAATTCCATATTTATAACAAACCTTAATGAATTCAAATGACCTAAAGCATATTACATTATCTTCTTTAATTTTATTAGGAACATCAAGTATAATCACAATATAATCCAATATAAAATCAATCACCACCTTATTGGTAGCTCTTCTAGTTGGAATAACATCAACCCACTTAGAAAAATAATATGTTGCTACTAAAATCAATCCATATCTTGAAATATATTTTTCATTGATCCTTGTAATAAAATTTATTCACCATTGCTGAAATGGAGCTGCTACTATCATAAACCTTAAAATAAATGCACTTGATCCATTTAACTTGCCTAAAGACCTTTGAAATGCATCACATTTTCTCACCAAATTTCGTACATCATCAAATAGAGTTGGCCACCATTATCCAACTCTGAGAATTCTATGAGTTGTAGTATTTTCTATGAAATGACCACCACATACACCATTGCACATTTCTAATGATACTTTATGAACTTCCTCTTCTTTCAAGCACATTAGGAGTACTCTATAATTATTTATCCACATAAAATTTGCATCTCCTATAAAATATCTTAAAGCATGTAACTTCAATTCCCTTTTTTGGTTTTCATTCATTACAAGAGGGATAATTCATACAAATCAAGTATAAATAATATCTTTTGACTAAAATAATGCATGTAACCTCTAGTTCTGGTTCTTGCATTATTTTAGTCAATCCTCATCTTTTGAACAACTTTTTGATGTGCATTTCAATATTAAATTCTTAAATCTTATTGATCCATCTACACCTTTTACCTACTGCTTTCTACTATGTTAAAATATCCTTAATAATTGCATCTGGTACATAAGCAATATGGACTAAAATTCTTCATAGCCTTCACTAGAACATAAGCATGTTTACCTATTGTAACGTACAAAAAGGGAACCCTAAGTTTAATGTCTAAACCTAGGATTATTTTTGCTCCTTTTTCAAGGGTACATTAGGATACAAATCAACAAGGTGGTTAGGTTGAATTTCAACCATGAAGGTGGGCCAATCAGACATGGATCTACATCTTTTTAGCCTTAGAAATGGATTGGAATTTATTTTCCTTGATTGACCTAATTACACTATGTGCCCTAATATTAAAAATGCAAGATTTTGACAACTTACAAATTGAAAAAAAGATTTGTAGGAAGATCCAGGAAGTGTAGAGTGTTGTGTACCCGTCATATAAATTTTAATTCAATCACTACATGAGGACATAGGTTCCCAAGGGAATCTCTATCATTGTAGAGGTTTCTTGCTCTATTTTTGCAGTCCCCTGATGTCAGATTTGAGACTCCCATTTCTACTTGCAAACTTGTTGGATCATTGTTGGATAATTTTGTAGGTGAGTTTTCATGAGTTGACAAGGTGTAAGACTTTGAATGCAACAATGAATAAAAGATCTTGAATCTTCCTTCAATCCTCTCCAAACCTGAAATCTACACATTCAAAAAGAGAAGAGATGTTGTGCCATTTAGGGGCTTACCTTAGTCAAACCTCATGTTAATGTTTCCACTTCCACAATGGAAATGTCAATAAAAAAAATGGATATATGATAGGAAGGAATGATGAATCAACAAAATGATACAACCCACCACCCTTCAATGGCTTCCTTAAAGGACTGAAGTCATACACATCAACCCAAGGTCTTGGATATTGTTTGCTTGATTACTTGAATTTCTTGGAGACCTAAAACAAGGGTTAGCCTTCACAAAAAATAAACACACATAAAATTACATAGGATTTTGCATGATGTTTGGATCTTGAATTATTGCAATAAAGTTCTAAAATGTTGTTGTTGACTTGCTTGATAGTGCTTTTGGCAATAATTGCTTCGATGATTTCCTAGATAGATTTGAAATGATGCAATAACTAGGTATTTATAGGAATTTATTCTAATTTCTCGAAAATTAAATCGTAATAACCAACATTTGTAACTTGAATTTCAAATGCTAAAATTTTGACACTAACATTCAAATTTGGATCCCAAAAAAATAGGGGGACTTAGATTCCCAAGGTTGTCCCAGTCTTGGCCTTATTTTTTGGGAAATAACGTGTCGGGCAAAAAACATTAAATGAATGCCTTTGTTCAATGCTTGCAATTTCTCATAAAACAATAAAAATAGGCTATAAAATGCATAATTTGGGAAATTAGGGACTTAATTAGGCTCAATAATTTAGGGGGAGAAAAACATAGTGTGAAATTGTCAAGGGTGACAATTTACAATTCTACATTTAGCCCCCACTTTAGTGAGAGTATGAACTTATGCTCAAACTCACACTAAAGTAGAAAATATATGTCAAGAGGGGTTCAATTGTCCAAATGTTGAAGAGATAGGATGACTAAGGACCAAGGGGGAGTGCACAAGCCCCTAGGATCCAAGATACTATGGAAAGACAACATGAGGAAAAAGGAACACAAACATATATGAAACGCAACACGACAACATGCATAAAATACACAATGTCAAAATAAAAAGAAAAAAGAGGCATGGATAATAATAAGCTAGAAAGTTGTGTTATGCTAGGATCCACACCAAAGGAATTCATGACTCAGACCATAGAAAAGTTTTATATTTGTTAGGTGGATCACAAATCGAAAGGCAACACAAGGTAGTGAAGTCTAATATTCACTAGGTGTGTACCCATGACAAAGTAGCAAAATGAGAAACACAATAGGTCTAGTGAAGTCCTCTATTCACTAGGTGTGCACCCATGTCAACCATACCAAGAGTATTACTCCCAAATAACTCTGATAAGGTGCCACAAAATGATCAAATTGTTATTCCAAGGAAACACTAAGTTCAATGTGCATGAACAAAGTGAAGCAAAAATATCAATGTCAATGCACCACTACGCCCAACATGTGTGAACAAAGTGAAGAAAATAATTCCAATGTATGCCCCCCCTTAAAACATCAACATACTTGCTATGTTGGTATTTTAAGGAGAAAGAGGGGAAGAGGGGATGCTTGAAAAGAATGCATGCCACCCAAAACTAGTTATCCTTTCTCCCCAAGTGTAGAGACAAGGACAACCACACCAAGGAATATCATGTCACTATCAAAAAATATGGTTGTACTTAAGATTGTACCACCATGAATGACAATGAGAAAAACACATAAAGCTACAAATGCCACATAGTGATGAGAAACATGATAGGATGAAGATCATTATTGATTAGAGGAATTAGGTGCATCAACACAAGGAAGAGAACCACAATCCTTAATATTTTTTATTTTATTACTCAAGGCCTAATATTCATTGATAGAATGACCATGCACTTGATGGTATGCACAAAATGAGTTTTTATTGTAGAATTTATTTCATGTTCTTGGAGGAAGAGTAATCAGGTAGGATTTGAGAAGCCTCAATAAGATATTCTCTTGATCAATAGTAGGGGACATTTCTTTCCCCTATACAAAATAAAATCTTGCTTTCTTATCACAAGATGGCATACATACAGTAGGTGATAAAGCATTAGATGAAGATGGAGAGGAATGTTGGAAACCTAGAGCCTGCTTGGTAATTTTGCCAAGGTTCTAGGTACAAGCGCCAACATAGCTTGTTAATTCAATTTAATTTCATCTCCCAGTATTAATGTTTCTATATCTTCCTAAGATATTCTCCTTCCTCAGACTAGCCTCAAGATCACCATTCCACCAATAGAGTTGACTCTCGATGGTTGTTCTCCTTTTTTCGCTTTTCCATCTCTCCACGTGCCTCCCTTGGATTTGGTTTTGTCATCTTCTATCCCAGCCAAACCTTCTCCACATGCCACCCCCACCATTGGTGCTATCTCTTTTGATGAGGAGCTTAACCGTGCTTCTCAGTTGTCTCATCAACAATTGTATTTCTCCTCTCTCCCTTGTAGCACCCACAATGCCTCCTTTTTTAATGATTGGGAGTCTAAGCTGGTTGTTAACCTTTCAAACGGAAACATTGATCCTCTTTCCACTAATTTTTTAAAGTGGGGTCTAGGTTTTTCCTTAACCCCTCACTCTATTCCCCATTTATATTTTCTCATTGAAATTGAAAACCTTGTTCACTCTCTCCCTGTGAATATTGCTGAAGAGGTTAGACAAGATTATGTTGTTTCCCTCTGTCATGTGAAGCCTCCTAAGTGCAATATTCTCGAATGTGAGCTTCTAGCCTTCAATAAATTGGCATGCAATAAAAAAATGATCATCTATAAAGTGAACAAAGGTAATGCGACCATCATCATGAACAAGCCAAACTATGTCTCCAAAATGCTTGAACTTCTCTCTGACACCAATTGCTACAAAATTCTTTTCCGCAACCCTTGCTCAAAAATTCTAAATAAAGTCAAGCATGCTATTTCTCTCTCATCTTTGATGATGCTACCGAGAAATGATTGTTACCCTCTAAAGAAGTGACGCCCCACATCTACGACATTCCAAAAATTCACAAGTAGGGCATTCCCCTTAGACCCATTGTGGACACTATTGGCTCTCCAACCTACAAACTTGCATCCTTCCTTGCCAAACTTATTTCTCCTCTTATTGGTAATTCTGATTCCCACATCAAAGATTGCAACCATTTTGTTCACTTCATCAAGGATGTCAAATTGGATAGTGCCAACCTTTTGGTGAGTTTTGATGTGGTGTCTCTCTTCACCAAGGTTCCCATCCCTGACACAATTGAAATTATTAGGCGCAAATCCAATGTCAAAATCGCTTCCCTTGTAGAATTATGCCTGAAATCTACTTTCTTTTCTTTCCAAAATGTCATCTATGAGTAGGTTGATGGTGTGGCCATGGGTTCCCCCCTCTCTCCGGTCATTTCCAACCTTTACATGGAGCATTTTGAGGAAAGAGCTCTTTTCTCATTCCCCCTCAAACCAAAATGGTGGAAATGCTATGTGGATGACACTAACGTTTGTTGGCCTCATGGCCTCGACAAGTTGGAATATTTCCACGTGCACCTCAATAGCCTTGCCCACTGCATCTCCCTTACCAAGGAGATTGAATCAAACAATCAACTTCCTTTTCTAGACATATTTCTTATCAAAAAATATGATGGTTCCCTTGGTCATCGGGTTTTTCGCAAGGCTACCCATACTGACCTCTACCTCCACTCCAATTCTCACCACCACCCCTACCAAAAAAGTGGCGTCCTTAGAACCCTAGCCTTGAGAGCGTACCAAATCTGTGATGAAGAAAACTTAAGCCAAGAGTTGTCCCATCTACGTAAAGTCTTCATCCTAAATGGGTACAAAAACAAATAGATCTCTAGAGCCTTTAACCATGCCAAAACTATTTTATTTTCCAACTTTGTTACCTCTAAACCTGAGCTCCTCCCTAGTGCTTCTCTTCTCTATATTGAAGGAATCTCCCAAAAAATCTCCAAGATTCTTCTAAAGAAAAGGATTCATTGCTCTTTCAAACCATTTTACACTGTGAGACACTGTCTCCCCTCTCTTAAGGACCTGGGGGACATTTTACTTGAGTCTAGAGTTGATAAGGTGGTGTGCTCTTGTGGCATCCCTTATATTGGTGAAACAGGTTGTTCCTTTTGCACATGAATAAAAGAGCATAGTGTAGACATCAAACATGACCTTGTTTGCAAATCTGCACTTGCCGACCATTCTTCTTCCACTAAACACCACATTTGCTTGGAAAACACGTAAATCTTGTGCAAGGAGGACAATTATTTCAAGAGGAAGCTTAAAGAAGCCATTTGTATTAACAACCACCCCTCCAACCTTAATCGTGATGAGGGTTACACTCTTAGTATTTCTTGGAAACCCTTTCTTTCTAACCTTCGTGACCAGGTTCTTGCCTAGTTTGTTCTTTTCTCCCTGCCTATGTGATTTTCCCTTAACCCTTGTGGCCTTCTTTTCGCTTTATCCCTCTCCTCCTCCACCCTACCTTTCTCTCTCCCCCTTTTCTCTCCTTCTCTCGATATCTTTCCTCCTATCCTTCTTCCTCTTTGGTGGAGCGGCATATCATATCCTTCTTTCATTCGGCTCTCCCCCTCTTTCCTTCCTTTGGTGCTTCCTCTTGTGATCCTTTAGCTTTTTCCTTTATGTCTCTTCTTAGGTTGGTCTTGCATTTTACATTTTAATTTATTTTTATATATATCTATGTATGTATCTACGTATGTATGTATATATAATACATACATACATATACATATATACACCTATTTTCTTATTTTTTGTTTTTAATTTTTCTTGTTTATATTTATTTATTTATTTGCTAGTTAAATCACTGCTAAGGGGAAGCACCCTATATTTCTTCAAAAAATTGATGTTACATGAGTTCCAAACATCAAAACACTTCCTTGCAATCCTTTTGAAAAAATGGCTTTCACCAAAACCACCCTATCCTTCCTAGAAATTCTGTGTATTCATATTTTCATTACAAAATGGCCTGGTTTTAGACACAGGCATCACCATCTACCCTAGGACTAAATCCTATTATCTGATTACTATACCCTGACTACTAATTTTATAACTATACCATAGAATAGACTTTACTAGACCAAACTTTCTCATTCCTCATCGTTGTCCGATTATATTCTCTTCATGTAGGCTATGTAGTCTGCAACCATAGGAAAATCCGCTCCACAATTCTGATGGGTCAAGCCTTTTGCTTTCTCCTCAGGGTCCCTGTTGTCACCCTGGGGCCATTCTTCTCCCACTATCTCGACTGAAAACCCTTCATCCTCCACATATCTCATTGCCCAGCCTCGTGGGATATTTTTTACCAATTTGGTCTCTTTGAGAAGGAAGAAGATGTTTCTTTCATGCTCTTCCCACAACTTCTCAAAACCCTTTGGGTTGATGGTTCGAATCAGAGGGAATTTCATGACTTCCCTTTCGTTCATGCAGATCATGTAATAATCTAAGGCATTAGGATTTGCTTGTTTTCATCCACATTGTCCAAGGTTGCATCAACGTCTCCCAACCAGGTGCGGATGAAAACCATCTGCGTGAGTTTCTTCCCATTTTCCTTTGATACATCCATGTGCAGGAGGATAGCCAAGAACATGGTCAATATTTTCGAGTTCGACTTGAATCTGTGATAGGCCCTCAAGAATTCTGGACCCAAAACTTTCTTGGTCGCCCAGAGGACCAGTGGGTGTGAAGAATCCAACAGCCCCTACAATATTTTTTCCATGATTTCACCTATGAAGGATTGTTGCTACTTCGCCGTGTTCAGGTATAGTGGAGTCTCCATTGAGATTGCTACTACCGTTCACATCACCTCCCTGATACTCAAAATTGAGCCAATTCTTCTGCTCTCTATCACTCTCACCTTCTTCTGGAATGGAACTTCTTGTGTTTGTCTGAATCTACACCAATCGAGGTATTTTTACCAACACTAGCCTTCCTCATTATGATCTTTTCAGGTATCGTTCCTTTAGAAGTGTGTTTTCTCACCACCACCTTGTTGGTGATATGGAGCGGAGTAAATGCATGGTATTTTGCTAGCCAACAGTCATTTCCTTTACCTTGGGACTTGCTCCCCTAACTTGCTCCTCGCCTTCTATTGATGACTCTTGTCTTGTCAATCCAATTCACTTGGATTTTGTCCTTCTTTTAATATGTTCTTCCCAAGCCTCCAGTTGTTGCAAATTTTTTGTTACCTTTTCCTTTGATTCTAGCTTTATCTTTGCCTCTGCCTACGTGTTGCTTTCTAATGCCTTTTTTTCCAGCTCATCTGCCTTGTCATTACCTTCCCAATAAATGTGGCTGATTTGGAAAGCCTCAAATCTATTTTCCAGTTGTTTGATGCTCTACAACAAGTGGTTGAGTTTCCAATTCAGAGTGTTGCCTCTATGAATGGTGTTGATTGTGATGAGTGAGTCCCCTTCCAAATGTACTTGCTTCACACCCAAGTCTAGGCCCAACTGTAATCCAATGGCAGCTGCTCTAAACTCTACTTCATTGTCCATGCATATTCCCATTGAAGTTGATTTTTCTGCTATAGTCTTTCCATGAGCATCCCTTGTATTACAACCAACTCCTCCTGGCCCTGGGTTCCTGCAGGAAGCTCCATCAAAATTTATTTTGTTCCATCCTTCTTCCAATTCCTTCCATGTTACTTCTGCTCTCTTTTCCTTTGATGACTACGACATTTCCTTTCCACTAAGTAGAGGTGGCTTCAATCCAACAAAAAAAAATTCGTTAAGCTATCATCCTAGTTTGTGAACTTTTTTTGCTTCCCTACTCTGCATCGGGCATCTTCATTAACTAGTTCTACTATGGCCCTTTCAATTTTGTCCCAGAGCCTGTCTTTGTTCATCTCCTTCCCTTGGAAGATCCTTCTGTTTCGTTCCTTCCATACTTCCCATATTACAATGGATCGAATTATTTTCTATATGCCACTGAAAACTAATTTGTTACCTCCTTGGGGAAAATTTTTAAACTAAGATACTAGATCCACTGGCATGGGGCATTGCAGATTTAATTTGTCTCTGACTCTATTCCTGCAGTCATTTGCATATGGGCATGCCAGAAGAAGATGATCAACATGTTCTTCATTCTCTTTGCACATTGAGCATCTTCTTGGACCTTGAACACCAAAGGTGACTAATCTATCCTCCCTGAAAATTCTATTTTGTATCGCCATCCATGTAAAGAAACTTGCTTTGGGGAGGATTTTTTTCCCCCATATCAACTTTCATGGCTAGTGTTGTCTTTCTATAACCATTTCTTTAATCTTATATCTGAATTTCACTTTGTATGTGCCTATGGAAGACCCATACCATCTGATTATGTCATTATCATTGGATGGGACAAAATGTCTACCTTTGAGGTTTTCTGTTAATGCATCTTTCTGAGCTTGTGGCACATTAAGGGTTTGTAGATCATTCTAGCTCCATTCGGGGGACCCCTGATTGTCAATAATCCTACCATAATTAGAAACCTTGTTCCCCCATAGTCTTGTCATTTCTTCCTTGATTTCTTCTAGTCCCAGAGTGCTACTGATGGGGGGCTTCTCACACCATGAATCATTCCAAAAGGACACACTATTTCCATCTTTGATCTCCCAAGTTACATGCTTAGATATAATGTCTTTGTGCATTCCAAAATGAAGTTCCAGATTGTAGAACCTCTTGACGGATTTACTATGGTGAGAATTTTGGCTGGATCATTTGAATGTAGATACTTTCTCCTCACAATTCTAACCCACTTCTGCTCACCTTTTGTGTGAAGGTCCCATACCATTTTTCCCCCATGGCTTGATTCATTAGCGATAGCTACTTGATCTTAGCCGCCCTAGCCAGCCACCCCGGCCTCTTTCGGTGTGCACACCTTGTCCCAAGCCAGAAGAGGGAATTTGTTTTGTTCCCTTGTTCCACTCCAAAAGAACTTCCTGAAAATGTGAGTTAGGGATTCTTCTACTGCCTTAGGTAGCTTTAAACATGACATTGAATACACCGATATGGCTGACAATACTGATTTAACTGTTAATAATCTTCATCCTGAGGACAACCACTTTCCTTTCTAGGTTCCCAATTTATTCTTGTAGCTATTAACCAAGTTTTCCCAATAACACTTTTTATTATTCCTGCAAACAGGGGCATCCCCAAGAAATGTCCTGGTAGTGTTGCCACTTTCAGGTTTAGGATTTTGGCTAGATCCTTTTGTAGACTTGGTTGAGTGTTGAGGAAAAATACCTATGAATTTCCCCAATTAATGCTCTGCTCTGATGCTCTATAGTAATCATCTAAAAATTTCTTGATCATCCTTGCTTCTCTCTTGCTAGCCTCCCCCATCAGAATGGTGTCATATGTGAATTGGAGGTGTGTTGTGGGCTCTATGCCATTTTCCACATGGAATCCCTCCCATTTTCCTTCTCTTCGTAGTTTTTGAATCCCTCTCCCCAGTACCTTTGCCATGCTTATGAACAAGAAGGGGGAAAGGGGATCCCCTTGTCTTAGCCCTCTTGTGGAGGGAAAGAATCCATGTGCAGACCCGTTCACCAGTGTAGAAAATTTGGCTGTTGAGATACAACTTTTTATCCAATTAATCCAATTTTCTTCAAATCCAAATTTCCCTAGCACCTCCAGGAGGAATTGTCTATCTACCATGTCATAAGCTTTGAGGATGTCCAATTTCAGCACCATGCAAGCATCTTTATTTTTCCTGGTTGAGTGAATGGTTTCATGAGCAATGATTATTCCTTGTGCTATTGACCTTCCTGGAGAAAATCCACTCTATTCTTTTGATACAACCTCATTCAAGACTTCCTTGAGTCTATTTTCTATTATTTTGGTTAGGGAAAACTTTAGTGGTGAATCTTCACTAGTTAGCGAATTCTAGAAATTGGCCAAGTCAAAATTGGTGAATTATTTGCACCCAACAGGGTTTCCAAATCGCCCAAATTTTATGAACTATCGATCCAATGCATGTCCATTCGCCAATGATTTTTTTGTATGAGGCATATTTAAGCAAAAAATTCGCCATAACAAACTACACATTTTAAATGGACCGACTAATATTTTTTGCCTGGAATCCCGGAAGCATATAATAAAACACCTACATATTCGCCAATAGTATTAAAACAACATTGTATCAGAACCCATTTCGCCAATTAAAATTTACAAAAAGTTACTTGTGAAGACCGATTTCGCTAATTAAAATTTATAAATAGTTTCTTATGAGGACCTATTTCACCAATAACATTAAAAAATAATTACATTTGAGGACACATTTCGCCTTGAAAATTACAACGTATTGTTGTATAAGCATGCGAGATTCACCAAATTTTTAATATACCATTTAAAAATCTCGCAGAATTTTCCAAATATGGATTGATATAAATACAATCGAAAGTGTCATTTATTCTTACACATTTTGTTCAGTTCTGAGGTTCTACTTCTCAATTCGGAAGTCAACAAAAGCCAAAAATGTAGACTTAAAGGTGAGTGATCATTTCTTCATAGTATTATAATAATAGGTTTTCTTTATCCCTTTTCCATTATTGCTTCAGTCTTAAAGATTATATTGAGTAGGGAATGGGGTCTATATTCTCTATCCTTCTTAAACAAGAAGACTTTTTATTCCTATTTTTATTTGAAGTGAGAGATCAATATGTCGAGTGACTCGAGTAGCAAGGGTAAGGCTCCTGCTACTCCTCAGGGTGGTCAAGAGACTCCTGCCGCTCCTCAGGGTGGTGAAGAGGTTGGGAGGCCATCAAAACACCAAAAAATTAGATGTACCATACAATCTTACTTTGGAATTTCCAAAGCTTCTGATCCATTAGGTCAAGATGGAGCTACATCATCAACTCTTCCACCAAATATTGGTAGCATCCACAATACCTCATCACCACTGGAAGGTCAAGTTGAGATTGCCATTGAGTTAAATCAAAATGTATCAAATGAGGATGGCAATACTGTAGAAGATGTTCCAAGGGATACCCTGGGCCTGGTTAGCCAGAATGAGATAATTGACTTGGATGAGGATGATGATGTTGGTAGCAAGAAAAGAAGAAG